>JAWDEX010000011.1:1870700-1892592 GCA_035221805.1 Trichilia hirta | reverse complement strand
TAAAAATATGAACCATCACTAGATGGACCACAAAGGAGATTTTCACAGCCACATACCCTCAGTCTGTAAGATCCAAAAGTAAAAATTAGAGCATTAGCATCCTCCACCATTTGATCAGAGTATCCCCTCAACCTAGTTAGTTCCTTCACCCAATCTTTAACAATCTGTCAAAGTAAAGATTAAAGCATTACCAGAAGTTGGCAGGACGAAATAAATGCAAATAACCAGTGATAAGGAGGCAACTAGACAAAAAAACTTTTGTAAGACAATGTCAAGAAATCAAACAGAAGTCAACAGCAAAGAAAACTTGTAAACAGTTCTTTTTAACCAGATCTACTACTAAAACTGCCTCATACACAATAAAACATCTTCTTGGACTTTGGTAATACACACAAAAATCAGAATATGGAAATAAAGTATTATAATGGAATCTGCCACCACACAATTTGATCATCACCCTGACTTCAAAATTCTATCTTAAATTTAAATTTTTAATTGCTATCTGTTGCAAGAGCATCCCCAAAATTTTCTCTCTCTCTCACACACACACAGATATATATATATATATATATATATATGAAAGCTGTCCACTCTCAGGTTGGGCAGTAAGGATTGGAGAAGGGCAATTACTCATTCCTAAAACCAGCAGTCAGAGCCTAAAGGACCAAAAATTTGCATCACACACACACACACACACACACACACAGATATATATATATGAAAGCTGTCCACTCTCAGGTTGGGCAGTAAGGATTGGAGAAGGGCAATTAGTCATTCCTAAAACCAGCGGTCAGAGCCTAAAGGACCAAAAATTTGCATCAGTATAATTCCAGATTCAAAACTAATAATACATCTCTATCCTAAACTGCACTTCTAATACCCAACATAGAAGAAACGTAATGCATTATCCACACATATAGACACATCAATAAAAGCATATATAATTTATATAACGGGTAACGTTATTTGCATGCTCAACTATCCATACAGAGTACTGTATTTCCCCGACTCTCATCACAAACTCACCAAGTTAACTAAACTCTTAATTATTTATTTAATTCTTACCTTTTTTCGATTTTACAGTCATCCAGCATTCCAAATAAAGCCATGGCAATACAAGCAAAAAAAATACAATCAGGTCCCCTATTACACAAAGATAAAACAACAAAAGCCGCAGAACTTGCCAACAGACTGTAAGGTGGATCCAGACACGACCAAAACATTAGATATAGTTTTCAACTCTAGACGAGGATTACACATAAATCTCAAGTTACCGAAAACGTAATCTATTTACTGAAGATTATAAGTTTATAACCATACGATTCAATTTAATCTACTTCTAATTTGTTGCTTGTCACTATAATTTCTTACAAAAGTAAATCTCTAAAATAACCAATACAATCCTTAAAACATAAAAAATTCAGAGCCAAATTACGATATGAAAAAATAACACACTGGTTTTAAATTTCCCAATAAATTTATAAAAAGGGGATAAACGAAAATAAAAAGATGCAACTCTTGCCTGTCTAATTCGACCCAGAACTTCTTCTCTCTTCTCAGCTTCTTCTTTGCTTTCATAAAGCCCAGCTTCAACCAAAAACTTAAACCAAAAAAATCCGATCTCGTGAAATTTTTTTGTAAAGAATAAAAAAGAAAAAAAAATTGCTAACAAAGATGAAAATAAAAAACCTTCTCTAATTCACGGGTTCTCAGTGTATCAGCCTCCATGGGTCCAGCCATTGATATAGGCTTCGTTACCCCGTACTGCTTCGGTGGCATCGACGGTGGAGATGGCGACGACGTACCCATTCTCTCCAAACTCGCCGTCCAAAATAAACCCACCGAAAGAAATCCCCAATCTTCAATTTTTTTCCTTTCTCTTAAAATACTTGAGAAAATCGAAAAACCTAGCGAGGCTAATCCGAAATCAAACGCCAACAACTCAACCAAATCCTGAAATTTGAAACCCTAAACCGAAATTTGAAGTCAATTGTTCCAGATCTAATCTAAATGGAGCCCAGTAAAAATTTAAAAAAATAAACAGTAAAGAATAGAAAATATCACAGAGAGAGAGAGAGGGGCTTCCTGTTGTGGTTTGATTTTTGGGGGGGATATTTTAATCCGTGAATCAGTGCTCTTTATAATATCTATTTTGTAAAACTTTTTTTTTTTGCTTGTTTTTATTTTCGGTTTCTATTTGGATTCCGATTTATTTTCGCGAACCGGAATATTAAGGCTGTAGGCTGTAAGAAAAGTGTCGCTGGACGCCTGATGGAATTAGCTGACCGTGTTACACGTGGCACTTTGGGGGGAGTTTCCTTGTCTCAAACGACGACGTTTAGTTTTGCAATTAAGGATGACCATTGGAGGTACGTGATCGAGTCAACTTTTGATTTATGTTAATCTTTGGGGGTTGCTTTCTGAATTCTACACGATGCCGTTTCGCTTTTTATTTTGCTTGTTAGGAATCTGTTAATATTTTAAATGAAAAAGAAATATAAATTATTTTTTATTCGTTTGAACTTTCTACAAATGCGTGGAATGGTATAATTATCATTTAGAGATCATCCGACATGCGATACCTTGTCTTCTTCTTCACCACGTATTGAAAGTATATTAAAAGATTAATAAATAAAATAATGAATATCATAATTACAAACGATTGTGTTCGAATTTTGTCATCAAATTTTTATTTTTAAAATATTTTTCTCTTTTTAAGATTTTTTTAATCTAAATACAAAATTTTCTAACCTTATTAAAGGTAATTAATTATATTTTGTGGTGTATATATTTGTGTTTTCCTATTTTAAGGGTTTATTATTTTTTAATTCTAAGTTTTAACGCAAATATAATTATAAAGTTAGTGATTGACACATTCTATTTATCCATGAGTCATCAAAGAAATGACAAAATCCATCGACTTTTTATTCAAATTTTGACTTTATTTTTCTACCCATTAATCATGCACATAAATAAGCCAGCGTTCCAGTATAATGATAGACTTTCCATTGACTTGGAATTTTCCATTAAAAAATACTCAATTAAAAATAATTAAAGAATTGAAGAATTATAATCAATGATAAATATTAAAATTAATTATTTTCATTAATTGCAAAAGTTGTTTAATGTAATTTACACTAAAAAATTCAACATATTTATATGTTTATTTTTTCAAAAAATGAAAACATATTTAATAATTTTTTGAGTTAATTTTCAATTTTTTTTTTTAAATTAATGTCTACAAATAGTTTAGACATTGTCTTATAATTTTATAAAGCTTTAAAGGTCAATTGAATCAAGTACAATTTTAACCGTGATTGATTGTCTATTGTAATAGACAATTTATGTTATATTAATTATGAATACGTTATTGCAATGTTATTGTTCGATGAACATTGAATGTATATTATTATTATATGTAAACTAATCATAATATTATTCATGAATATGTTATAGTAATGTTATCTATTTGATTGAATAAAGTATTTTTGAAATTGTTATTTTTGTTAATTTATTCTATAACCAAAATAAAAATAACATATAAGTTCTTAATGATTGATTTATTCAACTTATTAATAATATTAAAAGTATTCATTAAAATTCTAATTTATTAATCTAATAACTCTTACGATCTTATAATAATGATGATAATGGGTTGCAAATTATTTTTTTATTTTATAATAAATTATACTAGAAATAAAATTATATTTTAATTATAATTTATTAATATATTATAAAATAAATAATTAATATATTATATTTATTTTTATTAAATTTTAATAGTTATGTCTAACTAATTATTATTTTTAAATATTTTAAATTGAATCTAATTTTAGTCAACTTAAACAGTTCTTATAATTACATTTGTTGTACATTTAATAATATTATAATTTTTATTCTATTATTTTTTATTTATTATATCTTAAACTTAATTTTTTATTTTATCCTATACTCTATTATTATATTGAAACCATAATGATGAATTCTTTGTTCTCATCTCACATCCTACTTTTATATTAAAATTAAGATGATAAAATAATAATTTTAATGACTAATATATTAATTTTATTATTTTATAAAAAAATTATTTCACTATATAATTATTTTTATTTTCATTTTTATCACTTAAAATTTGTTATTTAAAAACATATTTTTAATAGACTCATATTTTATACTTCTCAATAAATCCTTTAATAAAATGAGTATTGTCATTTTTTTTTATTTTTCTAAAATTTAATTTTTTTAAATACATTAAAATAATTTGAATACATTATTTGGGCACTAATTTATTATTTTTTTAATCATTTTATTTAATATTTTTTATAATCCAAATTTCAATAGATATATCTCATATATTTTTTTAGTAGTGTTTTTATTTTATTTTATTTTTGTACGTTAGAGAAAAATATAATAAACTATATTTTGGTTAAAAGATTAGCTTATCGAAGAAAATATATTTCATTTTAGTATTATTATAATAATAAGTAAATAAAGTAAAAAGGGAATTTAATTAATTACAAGTAATGATGTCAGTACGTAGAAATGCGTAGAAGATTAGGAATTTTTTTTTTTTTTTACAAATATTCTCTCAAATTAATAAATTTTCTCCATTCAAAGGCACTTAAAATCAAAAGGTACTATTAAAATACATTATACCCTCAACAAGAATGGTTTTACTCATAACATGGGAGTTTTTAATTATTTTCACAAAATTACTTTTAAATTGATATATTCCAAAACTTCAGGCGGCAGATTTGAAAATATCCTTTTGAAATTGAAAACCATTTGTGAGCAGAAGCGTTGGTCAAAATATCAGCGTCTTTGACCAGACCAATTTGCCCACTTTGAGCGGACTAAGGATTAGGGTCCGGTTAAGGGTTGGAGTTTGTGACTTGACCAAACCCAACAATTATTATTTGGTCTTTGTTATTGTGCTACAATATTTGGGTCTGGACCACCATCATTTGTTCTCTTGGGTCAAACGATCAAAATATTTGACCCACAGTGGGCCGCTTATGAGAAACACAACAGAGGGAGAAGCGAACTACTCACAATGGTTTTGTTGCTTTAATATTATTTCAATATTTGACAACATCATGGGGAAAGCGGTAAAATATATTCTCCCTCTGTTATGTTTCTCAAAAGCACCCCATTATATATATATATATATGATTCATAGAGAATGGTAAATATTTCTTTATGATTTTGTTAAATGATAATTATTTTTTACTTGATATTTTATGATAAAATTTTTTTAAAAATTTAAAAGTTGTAACAAATATTTCTTATCAAATTAATTCTCTTAATTTTTTATCTTTTTCTTTAATATCATGTAATGAATATTATACTCTTAATCTGACTTGAACAGATTCTACTAAAAGGTCTTACCGTAAAAATTTCAAAATGTAATATACAAAAAATTATTATTAAAAAAATATATAAAATTTAATTAATAAAATTTATATTTTAAAAAATATAAAAAATTTATAAATTATATTTTAATTTTTTAATTTTTATACTTTTATAAAAGTTAGAGATGTAATGGTAAATATATTATAAAAAGATAAAAAATTAAAAAATTAATTTAACAAAATATTTGTCATAATATTCTAATTTCAAAAAAAAATTTGTCATAAAATATAAAATGGGAGCTAATTATCATTTAATGAAATTATTAGATGTTATTTGTATTTTATTTTAATTTTTATTGAAGGCATTATAACTGCCAGATTAAAATTATATACACATATATATGTGCTCGCGCGCGTGCGCGTGCTTGTTTTTGTTAATATGATTACAAAGATTTTAACTCGATTCACATTACAAATAATGTTAAAAAGCTTGATAGTTTTGTAAAAGAAATTTCTTACTGTGGACTTGTTAATGTACGAATTTGGGTCAATTTTACTGACAAACTCTGATGCTCGCTGATTGGTTTT
Source organism: Trichilia hirta (assembly GCA_035221805.1). Classification (NCBI taxonomy): domain Eukaryota; kingdom Viridiplantae; phylum Streptophyta; class Magnoliopsida; order Sapindales; family Meliaceae; genus Trichilia; species Trichilia hirta. The sequence continues at coordinate 1,886,653 of JAWDEX010000011.1, read as the reverse complement.
AACCTGTTTCAGAACTACTTCGGGTCGTGATTAATTTGCTAAAAATGACCAAATCCTTTTCCTATAATCAGTCAAAATTTTCATCTACTCTCAATTAAGCATTTGAAAACCTCATCGTCATTACCACGGCATTTTTTTTTTTCATTCACACGCATATTTTTCTATGTTATATAGAAAATAAATAAAAGTATTTTTAAAATTTTAATAATATAAAATAATATAATTATATGACATCAAATTTTACATAAAAAAAAAAACAACAACCCACGACTTAGAATTTGTATCTCAAATTTGTAAGCAGTGACATTGTAAATGAACGAAACCATACATTATCCATAGTTTTCAATAATTTCTCAAATTAGCCACGAAGATCTTCATTGAAAATTTTAAAATCGAACTAATTAATTCAATGTAACCTATAAAATTTGCATAGAAGCAAGATCTCCATTCAAAATTTAAATCCAAACAGGTGATTTTAAAATCATATTTAGGCACACTACTGTCAATACCAATTACTATATTTATCCTCCTAAACGTTAGCTAAACAAATATTTTGCATCCCAAGAAAAAAATAAAATACATTAAATAACAACAATAATAATTAATAATAAATTACATTAATAAATATGAAATCACAAGTCTACCCTATGAAATATGAATCAATCTCTCTCTTTCATATTAATGATCACTACTGTTTTGATTGCCAAAAAGGATTCAAAATTTGCATTGTTATAAGTCGATTTGCAAAAAGACTGTTGTCATTGCCCCGCCATACAGAGAGAAAGAAAGATTTCTGTAGAACCAATGGCAGAAGGCCTACTGTACTGAGCTTCTGCTGCTGCTACTGCTAATGATTATAGAAGAAGATCAGTGAAGAAGAACAAGATACGGAAACTGCAAGATCTTACGGAAACTGCAAGATCTTCTTCTACCCTAGCAGGTAAAGAGAACCTTCAGCCTTCGTTTTCTCATTTTGCTAATTACAGTCTAACGACCAAAAGTTTGTGGCTATAAAGAGCGCGGAACTTTGGTGGGTCTCTCGCTTTTGTTTTTCCTCTTGCTTTAAATTAAATGGCTTTTACAGTGAAAAAACAGTAATGGGGGTTTGTGTTAAAATCATAAAATAAGAAAAAGGGTTTTCTCTGTTTTAACATTTTTATTATGCCAAGTTATAGGGAGAGAATATCTCAAAAAAAATTAAAAAAAAAAAGAAGGGAGAGAATTTGGGCATTTTTTTTACTTTGTGTTTTGAATTTGAGAAGGTGAGAAGGTGGGTTGAACCTTCTTGCTTTTAGATTTTGGTTTCTTTTTAGTTTATGATGACTACTTTTTCACCTGAAGTAATCTAATTTTTGTCTCTAATCTTTTGTTTTTTGGTACTTAGTGAGTTTTTGAAACTTAATTAATAGTAAATCATGTTATGGCACTTCTGTATCTTTCTGTGACATCATTTTGTCCTGTAATGTAGTTCTTCACAAGGTTGTGTCAGATTTTTCTTTTCAAAACAGCTTTCAAAACCCACTCTTTATCCAGTTTTTTTAATAGTTTCTTTTTTTATGCCTTTTCTATGATTATGTTTTTCACCACATTATTCTCATCACTTCTCTTCTTGCAACCTGTAAAGATTCTATGGATCCTTCAGTCTATAAACTCCACATGTAGTGTCTTTGAATTCTGTTTTTGAACACATTTTTGTTTTCTCTCTTTCCCTCTGCCATTCCTTAAAGTCTCTTTCAAAGTGTCTTCTTTGTAACTCTTTTCTCTATAAGCTCCACTTGGCTCTTTGTTTCTGTCTATGAAACCTAGTTGGGCTCCTTTTTTATTCCATTTCCATCTAGTTTTGTCACTTCAAATTTTGCATAGAGAGAGGGAAATGCTGTCTCACACTTCTTAACAATTTATTTTCTCTTATAGGAGTCTAATTTCGCTTTTTGAGTCCTAGCCTAAAGAAGGAACAAACATGGGAAAAGCTACCAGGTGGCTGAAGGGATTGTTGGGCATGAGAAAGGAGAAAGACAGAGAACAAGCAGAGAACTCAAATTCTGATTCAAATTCAAGTTTCAGTGACAACAAGAAGAAAGAAAAGAAAAGATTCAGTTTTGGAAAATCAGGGAGAGACACAAATGTGAATCCTCAGATTCCGGTGAGTATTCCAGTGAGAGAAATGGCCTGGATCAGGTCATACATGGCTAACACAGAGGAGCAGAACAAGCATGCAATCGCTGTGGCTGCTGCAACGGCAGCCGCGGCCGATGCAGCTGTGGCTGCAGCTCAGGCCGCAGTTGCTGTTGTTAGGTTGACTAGTAATAGTAGCAGGGCTCGTTTGGGGGGAGGGAAAGAGAGATGGGCTGCTGTGAAAATTCAGACTGTGTTCAGGGGCTTTTTGGTAAGTGGGCTCTTGTTTCGATTCGTTTAATTGTCATTTTTCAGTACACATTGGTCAAAATAGTTGATTTTGTCATATGGGTACTTTAAGATCCCCAATGCATCTGCTGCTTATTTATATATGTTGCACTTTTCATCTATTGTTCTTATAGTATGTCTGTGCTCAACTATGAAAGTTTATGGTGTTTTTTTTTTTGTCTTATGGAAGTACTTTGCTTAAATCTTACTTTTGTGTCTGCCCTTGAAAGCTGGAAGCTAGATTTCAAATGGTAATGAAACAGTAGATATGTTTTCTTTGGGGTCAATAAAAGGTAGATATGTTGTTTGTTTGTTTGTTTTCACTTTCTCGTTTACTTGGAATTCTTATAGTAATTGATTTATTTCGTGGAAGTACTTTTCTTAAATTTTACCATATTGTTTTCTACTTGGAATTGTAATAGTGCTTTATTTATTTATGTTGCGGTAGCGCTTTTCTTAACTTTTAGTTTTATCTGCTCTCAAAAGCTGGAAAATATAACATTAAGCTGATGCTTAAACAGCTCATGTACTTTTCTGGGCTCAATGTAATGGTTGACGAGTTGTTTTCAACGTTCTTTTTGACTTAGCAAATTATTCTACTAGTTTTCTGTTTTCTGCTTTCCGGTCCCCTCCCCAGAATTTGAATTTTTGAAATCTGAAGGTTTGTATTTCTGAATCAGTCTATGATTTTTGAAACTGTTTTGTTTTAGTGAATCAATTTGACAATGATTGGCTTCTGCTACATCTTGCTCACAACCAAAACAGTACCCTATTTCTGACTGGTTTTTCTCATTATTGATTTTGTTTATGACTGAAGTTCTTTTGTATGTTGAATCGCATTTTGTTTAACTTTCAGTCTCGAAAAGCACTTCGAGCTTTGAAGGGATTAGTGAAGTTGCAAGCTCTTGTTCGAGGATATCTTGTCCGAAAACGGGCGGCTGCAACGCTTCATAGTATGCAAGCTCTAATAAGAGCTCAAACTGCTGTCAGAACTCAGCGTGCTCACCATTCATTCAATAAAGAGAACAGGTTTCAACCAGAAATTCGACATCGGAAATCCCTTGTAAGAAAAAAAAAAAATTTCGCTTGTCTAAGATTAGATTCCGTTTAAATGTCTTGTCTAATTGAAAGTGGGTTTGCTATTTTCAGGAAAGATTTGATGAAACAAGAAGTGAAATTCATAGCAAAAGAATATCTGCAAGTCTTGAGAGTCCTATCAGTAGATTTGATGAAAGTCCTAAAATAGTTGAAATCGACACTTTCAAGCCAAGATCAAGATCTAGACGGTTCCAGGTTGCACTGTCCAAATGTGGTGAGGATCTGTATTACCAAGCAATGTCATCACCTCTTCCATGTCCAGTTCCAGCACGAATCTCAGTACCCAACTGCCAAAATCTTCATGATTTTGATTGGTGCTTCACTGGTGATGAATATAAGTTCTCTACTGCTCAAAGCACTCCTCGTTTTGCAAATTTCATTAGGTCCAATGCACCTCCGACTCCAGCCAAGAGTGTCTGTGGCAACAGCTATTTCGGGCCTTGTTCCAACCACCCCAATTACATGGCAAACACGCAATCATTCAAGGCGAAGTTGAGGTCTTACAGTGCCCCGAAGCAAAGACCGGAGCCAGGGCCTAAGAAAAGACTTTCGCTTAATGAAATAATGGCTTCAAGAAACAGCATAAGCAGTGTTAGAATGCAAAGATCTTGTTTTCAAGCTGAAGAAGGTTTGAATTTGAAGTAGAAAGTGAGTGATTGTGAGACTTGTAAGACAAATTTGCCTCTAGGTTTTATTTTCCACATTTTATGTTTAGAAGCAATAGGATAGAACAGAGTGATTGTGTAAATTCCTTCAAAATTTTCTTACTGAATCTTGCCTTAATTCAATGAAATGAGAGAGCTTCATTTTTTATGTTTTAATGCTTTTCTCTTGATAGTGAATGCTCAAGTTCTTAAAAAGTTTTAGTTCTAGAATCTCGATAACCAAATCTAATCTCAATGTAGATATTGGTCATTCCTTTAGCACCAAAAACAAAGAATCTTTGGTACCCAAAATTCACTTTTGCAAAGTTTTCTCACAATTGAGGCAACCTAGATTGAGTTCTTGCCAAACATGGGAGGGAAAGCCATAAGTACGATTTTGAATCTCGAATCTCCATTGGAAAAAACAAATGGAAAAGAAAAAGGGAATCTTTTATTTCATTTCTCTAATCATTACGGTTTTGATTTGATTGATTCATTTTGGTAGGGAATTAAACCATATCTTGAAATTAGGAAGCTTGCATCATCCTAGACCTAGTGGTGTTGGTTCACACGCCTTTTAAAGGAAAAACTACATAAGGGGTATTTTTGGTACTAAAAGAGTTAATAGACTGTATCATTTGTATCTTGCTTCGATGTTATATGCCATTCGTCATCATCTAGTGTGCAATATTTAGTGCAGTGTAATGATAAGATCCCTCAGTTTTGTATCTTACAATTGTTTATCCATTTTTGCCCACAAGTTTCTCCAAATTGCATACCAGTGTGTATCCTATTGTTTAGCATGGTACTACTCATAATGTGGTGGATTTCTTTTCTTTCATCTTCCAATTAAGATGAATATCAAAGGAAAAAAAATTTATTGCAAAACTTGTATGTATGTTGAAAAAATTAATTAAAAAATATTGCTTTTAAATAAAATTTAAAGGGATTTACTAATTATTGTTCTATAAAAGATGTGAATATCGTTTTTAAAGGAATTATTTTTGAGATTAAATTATAAAAACTCCATAAAAATTGAAAACCTTATATATATATACAATGTGTAACTTTAGGTCACGATAATCTTCATTTTCCCTCTAAATCCAAGAAATTTAAAACTACTTTTGCAATGCTAATATGCCTTTAATAAAACACAAATGATAAGAAGCACTTCTATATCGTTTGATTCTTTGAATACAACCAAACAACATTAAAAACAAAAATTGCTTTTTTTAAGAAGCACGAGAATATGTTAGGCTTACTGTGTTTGATTGAACAGCTATGCTTTCGTCATCTAAACTTATTTTCAAACTAGGAGGGAAAAGAAACATTATTATATTGATAGGGTTAATACTAATAATTAAAACACATCTGGGTTAATTAATAAATTAAACCCCAATCTAGGATTAGTTGCCAGTGCAATGTAATTTGGAAACTCTGATTTTATTTTTTGAAAAAAAGGGTTTTTGCGGATGGGATTTATAATGAATTTGAAGGAATTGTGGAGTCAAAATAAGCATTAAATGCATATTAGCTTGGAAGTTTCAAAGAAAGAAACAACTAATAGTTTCTGTTTAATTACCTTGGAATGTGGCTTTGGAAATCTTTACAACTCATGGAGAAACAACAATGAGGATGGGTTAACTGAATTATGTTTTGTAATTAGATTAATTAAATTTTCATGTGCTAACCACTACTTTGGAACATAATTAGTATAGTAATTAAGAAATTTTATTTCATCTTTATTTACGAATCTAGTTTTGAATGAAGAAATAAAGATAATATTTTTTAGTAAATATTTTCATGTTTTATTTATTTATTTTCAAAATCAATCACATTACACTAAGTTAAATATTTGCTTTAATCACTTTGATACTAAATTAAATATGAAACTAAAATTTAGTCTTTATATCTACACATATTTTGAGAATGAGTCTATCTAAAGTTCTGCTTTAAATATTTGTATCCCAAGAGAGAAAGAGGTTTATTGGGTTGCATATTTGTTGGGACCATTTTTAGATTAAACTTCCTTGAAGTCCAACATGGATTTTTGTATCCCTGAGAAGTTTTTTACATCCACCCCACATTGGAGGTGGAACTAAACTCATAATTTCAAGATTTAGGCAAAAAGATGAGTACTACTAGGTCAAGTGTTAATTTCAGTTATACATATTATTGATTTTATTTAATTTTTTGAATTTCAAGTTATAAAAAATGTTCGGTTAATTTTAAATTTTAATAGTTTTAACTAATATTTAAAATTTTAACTTTTATTTTATAATAGTTGTGATACCTAATTCTCAAATATATCCTAAAATAAAAAAATATAAATATTATAACTTTTTCTTCAATTAAAGTTAAAACCTAGATAAATATATATTTAGTAATATTAACTTTTGTCAATTGCCCTATTAGCTCAGTTGGTTACAGCATCGTGCTAATAACGCTAAAGTCGCAGGTTCGATGCCCAGATGGGCCAATTATTGTCTACATATTCACTTCTGTCATTTAATTTTCTTGAGATCTGACCGTTGGACCGACGGTCCAAAAAACAATTTCAAATTGAAACGTTTGTTAAATCTGATTTAAGCCCACTTTCCAACGGTCATATTCTTACTCAAATCTCCCTCCGGGTTTTCTTTTTCTCTGATCGTCTTCCTATCCTCCCCACACAATTCTCCCTCCAAATTAATTTGCTGCTTCAGATTATATTCTTGTGCTGAATACAAGAAAAAAAATCAAAGAAATGGGCGGCTCTGATCACAGTAGTTACTCATTATTGACGCCCTTCGAACGTTCTTCAACTCCAAAGTTCTCATCATCTCGTACTGGTAAGTTTCTCTTTTCATTCCTCTTCAATTTGGTTGCCTTGAAAATGCCGGAAATTCATAGAAAAACAACTTAAAAATTTATTAGTAAAATCGAGTTTTGGCTGAAAATCTTCAAGTAAATTTTCGTTTCCATTGTTTTCTAAGAGTTTTGAAAAATTTTACAACTTTTTTAATTTCTTTTGAGTTTATACGAAAATCGTTTTTCTTCATAGGTACAAACGAGGACGATCAAAAGTATCAACAAATGGGTATGAATCTGCAAAATTCAAAGAAACCAATAGCAAGGCATTGTATATCACCAACCATATCAGCTTCTTCGAAAACCATTGTTCCCAGAAAGAAAATTTCAGAGGAAAGGAACGAAATCTCTGATACCAATATCGAGAAAACCTCAAATTTTGATAATTCTGAGGATTGGGATTGCTCTCTTAATGATTATTCATCTTTGAAACCTTATCACATTTTTCAGGAAAATTATCGTTCACCAAGGCCTCTATTTCTTAGGTACAAACCTAATGGGGGTAAAGAGATCCTCTTACAGCATGAAAATGATGTTGAGGAGGAAAGAATAAAGAGGTCAAATATTGGAAAAGATATCTCCTTGCCTTGTAAGAAAAATGAGGGGGCGGATTTGGTTGGTGGTTCTGAAGAAGGCGAAGAAATTGATGAGGAAGACGACGAAGTTGAAGAAGAAGAGGAGAAAGGAGGGTTTCTGAGAATGGTTTTGAAGTTAGTGCTTGTATTGTTTTTTTGGGTGTTGTCAACTTCGTATATTTCTTCAATGAATTCTAATGAAACTTCACCTTCTTTACAAGCTGTGGAGAGTTTTAAAGATGGGAATTTCAAGATTCATGATCATATATATGAAACTCTGAGCAGGCTTGAGGGTGAAAATTTCGTGAATAGAATAGAATTCAAGGAAATTTTGAATATGTTTGGGGTCGGTAGTTATTTTTCGAAAGCAAATATGGGCCTATTGAATGTAGTAAACCGGACATTTATTGGTGAGTGCATCGAAGAACAAAGAGAGATGGTAGAAAATATTAGTGATAATTTGGGAGAAGTGGTAGACCGCCAAGTTGGAGACATGGAAATTGAAGGTGAGAAGAAAGGAGGAAATATTATTCTGGGTGAAATGGCAGGGCTTGAGGCTGGAGAAAGTGACGATGTTTGTGATCATGAAACAGCTAAAATAGGAGAGGATTTTGACCAAATGGTTGAGAATTCTGAATTTAAGGAGACAGAAAGCGTAGACTACCTTGAACCTTCACGGGACAATCAGATACCCATTTTGTCTTATGAAAATGAGGTTATATTCGAACTAGTTCCAGAAGTAAACAATCTGGGAGATGATGAGGATTTGGAAATGGTTGGAAGCAATGAAATGACAAAAATTGAATATATTGCCGACAATGGTTGTCAATTTTTCGTATCTGAGAGCACGGATAATGAAATTACAAGCTTTGAGACTCTGAATTTTGAATCAGAGAGTGAATTTGGGTTGTTGCTTTTCATTGGGATAACTATAGGTTTAGCAATTGTTGCATCTCTGGTATTGGCTTGTCATCTTAAGAGAAAGAGAAATGCTAGAACAGTTTCTTTTCCAATCACAAACTCTTGCATTAATCAGGCTGGCGTAGCTGAGAAATGCAATTCAGAACTTCCCAGTGAGACGGAGAAGCAAATCAAATGCATCGAGAGTGCATATGTGGAATCTAAAGAATTGAATCAAAGTAGAGTTCCATCCATCGAATTGCTTGGTGAATTTTCTGTAATTGAAATCAGTGGTAGCTCTTTCAAAAACTGTGGCTTGAGAAGCAGCAGTAATATGGGAGAAATTGAAGTGAACAGCATTTCCCCATCATATGAAGACTTTACTACTCAGAAGAAGATGATAAAGAAAGAGGTAAGAGTACATAAATTTATGAATTAAGTGTTCTGCATTTGCATAGTACTAAGCCAGTAAACTTTCAAAGCATTAGAACAATTTAAATTAAAGCTATTTCATTTGCTGTTCTTGTTCAAAACAGAAGGTGCTGGTGTCTACTACTTCAGTGAGGCGATCAAGAAGAATCCGCAACCGTGCAAACACATCTCCATGATTCATATCTTCGACATTTTTTTGATTGATTTGTAGCAGAAGTTATGAAACAGCAATCTCCAGTGTTTTTCATGTAGCATCTTCTTTTTCCATGGTAAACAGTACCGATGTAATGTAATTAACATTGAGCCTGTTCTTTTTTATATTTTCTTTGTAGAAATTTTAATGTGTATTCTAACTTACTGATGACTTATTATTCTAATTTCTATCTTTTATGTGATTGGCATATGTTGAATTTTTTTTTATTTATTCTACTTACTCTTTTGAATTTTTTGAAACCCAATTGATGATGACTTTTAGGCTAATTAGTAAGAAAAAAATAAACTCTTGGTAGTGGGTTGGGAAGTACATTACTATGTATATATATTGTCAAAAGTGCTTTTGCAGAAGTACTTTGAGTTGTTCTATGGTTTAATAACATTCATAAATATTCCTCTATTACAAATAGGGGTAATAGTTTTTTTTTTTTTTTTTTTTTATGTATATCAAATATATCCCAATACATTTTGTGTGAAGTCATGTATACTCTTACATTGTCGGGGTTGAATTCAATATACAAAAATAATTTTAATCTTTATTTTAGCAGGAGTTATAACTAATTTGATATAAATGACACCTATTAATAAAAATATGGGAATTTGGTATCCATCTGCTATTATACCCTATTAACATAATATGGTTTAAATTAGAGTATTTTTGGTATCAATGAACCAATGATATAATGTGATATTGTATAGAGTTTCTTTTGAGAAGATATTGTATATTATTGGCTATGAAGAATGGATTCCATGTTCAACTAGTTAATGTCAAATGTTATATTAAAGAGAAAGGAGATAATGTCAAATGATAACAAGAAGAAGAAGTAGGGTGGTAGATTATTGTTAAATGAGATGGAAAATTGAATATAGGCTTAACCAGAACATGGTTTTTGGGAAATGCTCTTTTAGTTTTAATTATGGACATGTTGGATATTAAGGTGCTGTAATCACATAGTTATAGCTATTTCACAATTACTATAATATAAAAACTAAAATATTAAATATTAGTTAAAATATAAATAGTTTTCATAAAAAGTTTTATTATCAAATACTTTTTATAACTTTGCTTCATATTTAAGTGAAATTTAGTTATCCTAAGTATGTCATATATATGCCAAAATATAGAACACAGTTTTAGGTGAAAGCTCGAAAGGAAGAACATGGTTTTGTGAAATGCTGTCTGAGTTATGCATGTTCCATATATCTTGAAAAGATAAAAGTGGTTCACTTTTGCTCGAGTGCATTTTTTTGACCATTTCCCAAGTGCATGTAATTAAATATTAATGGATCTTTTGGCGGCCAATTCACTGTTTGTCAATGTGTTTTTATTTTCATATGAAATTCCCTTGGAATTTCTAGAAGGGGTGTCTGGCTTAGACATTTGCGGGATTCAGCTTTATGAAATTTGTTAAGAGATATTCTTAAGATTTTGACAGAAAATAATGGAAATAGTTTGAGTGTTAAAAAGGATTTCTCCTATGAGAATTAAAAATTCAAGCATTACTATAAGCAGCTCCAAGGAATGATTTTTATTTTATTTTATTTTTAAAATTTTTTTAGGTTTCTTCTTCTATTAATAATTCACTTTGTTGTATCATAAAACTGCAGAATTATGAGCTAATTAATATATCCGGAGGGTCAATGCCATCAACAAATGAAAATAAACACGGGAATTTTCAATAAATTAATTTTGAAAAAGAACCCCATGAGTCTGTCTCAATCTCCATCAATTTTAGTTTTTGAGTAGAACATGCTAGGAACTACTTTAACATTTGTAAATGAGTGGATTACTGGTTATTTAAATCAGAAAGAAAGAGTAGATAAAATTATTCAATGTTCAAGCTTTTAGAATGCTGGAATTTGTTCAAGATTTCAAATCCATTGAAAATATTTCAGAATCTCACTCTTTTACAGGCATAAAAAGACTTAGTTCTCAATCCTAGTTTAAACTCTAGTAAAATAAAACCAAAGCGTTTGCTGAGTATAAAATATTTACACGGATGATTATCAAAAGCGCTTTTGTACAGGAATTGGAGGCGGCTTACTGCTACCTAAAAAACTGCCTTTCCTGCTTGCTGATAAAGATGGAGAGGAAGAATAGAACGAGCTTCTTGAGCCTTTCTTTGAGATGGTCGCTTTGATATCCAACCCACCTCCATAACTCTTACACGTCTTTATTTTCTTTCTGTATGGGGTTTCCTTCTTTGCTAGGTCTTCTAAGGTCATTACTCTTGACAGAGATGTGAAAGACTGAGATTTGCCTTGATAATATTTAGAAAGTCCTCTCCTGCATAGAGAAAAGAAGAACTTTTAGCCACACAAAACAACTGTGAAATAAAATCACTAAATGTCAAATACAAACTAAAACGGTAAGTAATCACTAAAAATTGATGTTTATCAGACATTTTAACTGTTGTGCATGTGCTTTCATAGTTAAATAAAAAGCAAAACCATTTCAAACATATTCTGAGTAGATGGTTTTGTAAGATAAAAACTGAAAAAATAGATCTGGGTTTGTATTGAAATCTGAGGAAAGTTCATCTTCTATCCCCATAATGAATGGTTAAGCTATATTCATCAGTATTCAAGACATAGCATTTCTTTTAAAAGCTGCTATCTCTGTATGGATGATTCTAATATCCAGTAATCAAATCTTTAACTAAAGATAAAAGAAAAGGCTAACTTGTACAAATTACTTACTTGATGGGTAGTTGTGCCATGAGCTCAGAAAGTTCAAAGAGAGGTTCATTAACAATATTGGAAGAAGAAGAAGAAGAAGAAGAAGAAGGAGAATTGGATGATGATGGAGATGTACTCGTTGAAGTTGCATCATCAACTAATTCTGATGAAGATGTTGAGGATCCATTGGAAATACTTGAATCTCCCATAGAAGATGATGAATTATCTTGATGATGATCATCACCTTCCATAATCATCATCATCCATTGATTTCCTTGATCATGCTTTGCGTGCTTGTAATTACCATTTTGAGCCATCAAGTATGGATATTGCAGCATTATTTGTTTCTGAGGATCAGTTTCAGTACCCATTAAACAGCATAAAATTTGCGAACAAGATAAGGCGAAATTTCAGACAATAATACACAAAGTAGTTTTCCTGTTAGGGTTTGCTTATTTATATATGCCTCAAGGGATATGAAACCGAGCACATGGATTAGGTTGGTCATATTCTGGGAAAATGGTTTCTTGACACCCAGACACATGAAATTTCCGTGATTTAAAGGCAAAAGGGATAGCACACTACATGGTGTATGGAATCTCCATCATACAAGCAACATTAAAATATTCATATTAAAAAAAATTATTGCTTTTTGAACTGTTAAAAACCATTTGCAAATAAAAACAACCTTTTTTCTTTTATTTTTAAATTGAAATAGATAAAAATATGTTTGACGGGTAAAAATATTAGTACTATTCAAAGCATTTGCTAGATTTTATTGTTGAAAAAAATTATTTAAATTTAAAAAGATAGTATAATAATAATAATAATAATAATAATAATAATAATATAATTATTTAACATTATAAAATTTATTCCTTTAAACTATTTAACAGAATTATATCACATTTTTTATATTTTTTTAATCATAATAATAATGAAAGTGGGATTAAGGTAATATGCTCGATTTTATCTTCCTTTTTTTTTTGTGTGTATATATATATATATCTGTTTTAGGTAGAAAACCCTTTTACTAAAAATAGCTTTCAATTTCATTGAAAGTTGTTCCCAACCCATCTATATCTTCTCTTGATACAACAAGTGTGTGAACTTGGCTTAGGTTGCACACAAATTTGATGCATTTCTAAGTCTTGTTAGAGTTAACTTTTATCCTGAGTCATCTGAGTCATCTTCTCCCATAATTTTATCATGGCCTTATCCTTAGATTCGACATTATCTCCTCTTATGGGGTTTGAATTGCTTGACCTTCCAAATTTATTAATTTATTTATTACCTTTACTAGAAAGAAATATTGGAAGCGATAAGCTTTTAAGAATCCATCCATGTTGAGTCACCATCTAAAACCCACATATCAAATTCTCTAATTTTATATCTACACATGTTTGTTTAAAGGTTCTTTTTGTAAAATTCTTGTCAAATAAGTTATTCTAGATTTAGTATATTTTAATTTTAGTACATGATTGAGGATGCATTTTTTTTAATAAATAATATTAATTTTAACTTAATTTATATAAACTTTAATTATATTAATTTTATATTTTTATTGACTAATATTATCCTGTTATATCAATTTATTTTTTATATTAATTTTATTAGTAATATATTATAAATTTAGATTATAAAAAAATCTTTATTTATTTATATGTTAATTTAACACGAGTTTCTTTTTTAATTGATAATTCATGTTTCTAAGATAACTTGTTGCAAAAGATTATCTTGGCAAAAGTTGGATGTGAAAATCAAGTTAGTGATGAAGAATTTTTCCAAATGTTAATCTCAATGGGTTTTTACCATTATCAAGTTCCCTACCAAGGGAACATCATGATCAAATGTTGATACCTACCTTATCATGTTTAAAGCAAGGATCTAAATACCCATTTAAATTTCTTTCTTCTTAAATAAATTCAATTTTATTGCAAAATTAAAAATATAAAATTTATTAAAAATTTTATGGAAGATTTGAGGATAAGATTAGAAGTTGACTTTAGATGGAGATAATATATGCCAACAAAACAAAGAAAAATGAAAACAGAAAAAGAGAATGGTTTGGTACAACTCAGCAACTTATGGAATTTGATTGACAGAATGAACTACACCACATAATTTTAAGATAGAACGCCACATCTACTCTTTCTCCATGTCCACAAACAAAAAAATAAAAATAAAAATAAAAATAAATTATATTTTCATCAACCCCTAATTGAAAAATTCATTTAAATAGTTTTGTACAATTTGGAATGTTGATTAGATCAAAGTCAAAATTATCAGGCTAACGGGAATGTAACCCAATTGGACACAACATTCAATGGAAGGGATAGAAGAAGAAGAATACATAACTAATACTTAAAATAAAAATTATTAATTCTAAAAATTAAAGGATAAGATTTCTGTTTTTTTAGGTTAATTACATAATCAAAAGTAAATTTATATAATAATGTTATGCAGTGTAATACATAGGTTTAATACTTTTTTATAATTTTAAGTTGTTATAATGCTTAATTTTTTTTCCCAAAGAATTGTATATTCCTTGTGTTGATTTTCCTTGAATAAATTTTCAAAGATTTATTATTTAATGTTCAATACTGGTCAAATCAAGAAATTATAATCTATAAATTATGTCTATTCAATATTATTAGTGATGTTATGTTAATTTATAGCAAAATCCTGATATGGACCCACATTAGATTTGCAGGAGATAGAGCTGGTCACAGGCCCAAATTCGATCCTATGAAGGGCTGTTATATAACCACTACCAAGCCCAATTTATAGCAAAATCCTGATATGGACCCACATTAGATTTGCAGTAGATAGAGCTGGTCACAGGCCCAAATTCGATCCTATGAAGGGCTGTTATATAACCACTACCAAGCCCAATTTAAACGGGTCACGAATTTAAGTAGCCTGGGTTCATTTCCCAGCTGAAAACAATAAACTATTGCTAAAATTATTAATGACCTGCTAAAAAAATTATAAAATTATTTTAAAAACAAATTGTTTTAAAAATAATTAACTAAAAAATAAACAAAACCTTCGACAAACAGTTTCAATTTTAACTTTTCAAAAATAAAACTATTTTTAAAGGTAATAATGTTCACCAAATTCTTCAATATCTTATTTAGGGTATTAAGAATTAGAGTTGAAAGAATCATATAATCGTATGTTATAGGTGTGGAGGAGATGATTGTTGAGAGAATCAACGGTGTAGATTGAAACACAACTGCCCATCTTCCCCAAATATGATTTTGCAGTATACTCTTTCGGATACAACGTGCATTGATCTTAGCACAAAGCCGATACACACAATCCCTGCTTAATTAATTCTCATCTTCAAATCCTAACTTAGTGAAGACGAAAAATTAAAACCTTGAAAAGACTAAAATTAAAACACAGAGACAGAGATCGAAGGAGATAGAAACCCGATGCTGGTGAATCGTTGTATATATAGGAGAAGGAAGGGGAATTAGGGTTTTGGTAATGCTATTTAATTGCTTAAAGGCCCTCGGGAATGGCTTCGGTCCGAAATTTGATCGTTTATTGACCCGGCCCTTTACGAAATATTCATTTTATCTTTGTTTTCAGTTGAAATTATACGCGTGGGAGTAACTCGACATGTAATTCTGCATGATATTAACAAAGGCCTTATATTTTCATGACATCTTATAGAATGAAAAGGAAGACGAAATCTGGCTGATACTATAATCACTCCGAAAAATATTTATCATCACCGTATCATAATATAAACAATATCCAAAGTCTCAAAATCTACAAAACTGGAATACACATAAATTAAAGGACCAAGAAGGAATTGGGGAGAAAAAGTACCTTAAAGAACCAAAAAATCACTCATCCTCGCACAATTATTTTTTCCAGCAAACAATTATAGGACCAGTTTATGACCAAATATGGAATAGGCAAGCCCAAAAACCCAAACTCGATATTTCGAAATCAATACGTAGTTGAGAGATGGGACCTACAGGCCCTGCTCCACGAGATAATCTCCCAACCTCTCAACAATCATGTTACACTGTCCCGGAGTCAATGGTTCGTCGTATATACCGAAAATCAGAGCTTGGCCGGTTTTCTTGACGGTAACACCACCAGCACCCTGCAAAAATAGATCAAGGAAGAATAACAAATA
>JAWDEX010000011.1:1848259-1870600 GCA_035221805.1 Trichilia hirta | reverse complement strand
TATCAATACATCTCTCATAAGTATTGATACATATAGCATAGATAACATCTTCAGAGTAGCACATATAGAATTATTGATACCTTTTAACAATGTATTGATACATTAGCATGAAGTAAAATATGCTAAAAAAGATGAAGCCCTGAGTATAGATACAAATCATAAATATATTAATACCTTCTGCAGATTTCAAACTATAATGACTAACTTGCAGCATTTATTGCATGAATTAAATGACCACTTGAGGGTCGTTGAAGCTACTCACTCATACTATAACTACAATCGATTTTATAGAAGAAACATATATATGAATTAAAGAAAGAATAAAATAAAAAAGCATTCAAGAGAATAATAAGTTGAATTAGAAGAAACATTCTGTAAAATTTCAGTTTTATTATTCTAGTGAGATAAAGCTTATATTTTGTACTTATTGCTTCACTAATTTTGTAAGAGAGAAAATTTTTATTTTAATCTTATTATTTTGAGTTTCTCGTCATCCAATATCAAAGAAAGAAATTATTTTGGGTTACTCTTAACTTGAATCAAAGAAATATTGTATTGAGTTATTCTTTATTCGTATCAAAGAAAGACTGTATTGGATTTTTGTTCCCCCGATAAAAAGAAAAAAATTTATAATTGGATTGCATTTGACTCAAAGTAAATAAGATTGATTGTGATTTCTCAATTTTCAGAAGTAAAACCGAGAAGAATAGATGTAAGTATATAACCGAACTACTATAAAAATCTATGGTTATATCTTTCCTTTCTCTCTTTATCTTATTATGCTCATTTAATTTGCATTAATTATTAATAGCTGTGTAATAATTTAAAAATCTTTTAAATTATCATTTTACCTAATTTAACTTACTTTTGAGTGACGTTCATTGAGCCAACATAGGGTTTTTACTATTGAGCTATAACTAACAAGGATAAATATTCTAAATTGTATATCAATATAAAATTGTGCGAAATTTACTAAAATTTTCATCTTATAACATATTTTTAACTTAATGTATAATCACCAAGTAAAAGAAATTACCACAATATTAAATGATCTATTAGAATTTTTATCTCACAATAATAGTAATTGAAAAGCTGCTACACTATAATATCAAATTAAAAGCTATTTTAAAAGCCACCATGGCAAAATTTCAAATAAGCTCGCTCTTAGTTCGATTGTATAGAATTTGAAAATATTTTTGTAAAGGTGTTTGTTATACATCAAAAGTGCTTATAATTGTAAGTATGATTTTAACACAGATTAATTGTGTATTATAATAGCCCATTTATGTTATGTAAATTAATCATAATATTAATTATGAATATCTTATTACAGTATTATTTTTTAGATCGAATAAAATATCTTTGAAGTTGATATTTTTGTTAATTTATTCTCTAATAAAAATAAAAAAAGGAGATATAAATTTATAACATTTGACTTATTAGATAATTAATTTTATTTTTTAATAATATTCATTAAAATTTTAATTTATTAGTGTAATAACTCTTATAACCTTATATTAATGATAGGTGCATATTATTTATTTATTCTGTAACATATTATAAAATAAATAAATTTATATTTTAATTATAATTTATTAATATACTATAAAATAAATCATTAATATATTATATTTACCTTTTATCAAATTTTAAAAATTTAAAAATTTAAAAATTATTTTTGCTAACTAACTATTATTATATATATGACCATAAGAATAATTGTATCAATAACCGAGTAATTGGTACAGTTACAGTGAAATTTAAGTCAAACAGAGTAAACGGGTGTGAACCGCAGCTTGAGTAGGAGTACATTTATTGCACGTTAGTTACAATCTCATGTTCTTTTGACCAAACCAACAATGGCACTTTGACCAACTAAGTGTCAGGGTTAGAGTTAGGGACGCCACCAGACCCAATAATTTGGGCTTTGTTGTCTTGCTATTATGTAGGGCCTGGACCACAATCATTTCTTCTCATGGATCAAACAACAAAAATATTGACCCACAATGGGGTCTAGATATTTGAAAAAGTGGTTTTGGGAAACAAAACGAAATGGCGAAGTGGATCACTTAGAATCTGTGTATCAAATGTTTAAGAGTATTATTGTAAGTGAAAAAAATGGGTTCAAAACAAAGCCATACATTTTCCATTAATTTCTCAGATTCACCATCAAGATCTTTATTCAAAATTTTAAAATCAAACTAATCAATTCAATTTAACCTATAAAAAATATGCAGAGAAGAAACAAGACCTTGATTCAAAATTTAAACCCAAGCGGATAATTTTAAAATCATATTTAAGCACATTACTGGCAGCACACAGTTACTATTTTTATCCTCATAAACGCTAGCTTACCAACTATTTTGCATCCCAAGAAAAAAATAAATTACATTGAATAATAATAATAAATTCTATTAATGAATATGAAATCACAAGCCTGCCCTATGAATTTCTCTCTCCGTTTGATATTAATGATCACTTCTGTTTGATTGCCAAAAACGATTCAAAATCTACATTGTCATAAGTCAATATGCAGAAAGACTGTTTCATTACATAACCAACCAGAGGGAAAGAGAGATTTTCTGCAGAATAAATGGCAGAATTCCTACTTTACTGACCTTCTGCTGCCGCTACTGCTACTGCTAATGATCGTAGAAGAAGATCAGTGAAGAAGAAAAGGGTACGGAAACTGCAAGATCTTCTTCTACGCTAATAGGGAAAGCGCAGTTTCAGCCTTTTTTTCCCCATTTCGCTAATTAAAGTATAACGAAACAAAAGTTTGTGGCTATAAAAAGCACTAAACTTTGGTGGGTCTCTCATTTTTTTTTCCCCCTTGCTTTAATGGCTTTTACAGTGAAAAAAAAAAGGTAATGGTTTTGTGTTAAAATCATAAAATAAAAAAAGGGTTTTATCCGTTTTGACATTTTTATTATACTCAGTTATAGAAAGAGAAAGGGAGGAACTTGTGTTTCTTTTTTCCCTTTTCCTTTGTGTTTTGAATTTGAGAAGGTGGGTTGAATCTTCTTGCTTTTCAATTGTGGCTTCTTTTTAGTAATATTGACTTATATTTCAAATGAAGTAATCTAATTTTTGTCTCTAATTCTTTGTTTTTGTGTGCTTAGTGAGTTTTTAGACCTATTTTATAGTAAAGCATATTATGGCTCTTCTGCATCTTTCTGTGAAGACTTTTTGTCTTACAATGCAGTTCTTCACGAGGTTGTGTCAGATATTTCCCTTCAAAACAGCTCTCAAAAACCAGTCTTTATCAACACTCTTCTTATCACTTCTCTTCTTGTTATTTGTAAAGATTCTACAGATCCTTCAGTTTATATACTCCATTTGTAATGTCTTTGAATTTCAACACATTTTTGTTTTCTTTCCCTCTGCCATTCCTTAAAAACACTTTCAGAGAGTTTGTTTTGTGACTCTTTTCTCTATAAGCTCCACTTGGCTCTTTGTTTCTGTCTGTAAAACCCAGTTGGGTTCCTTTGTTATTCCATTTCCCTCTAGTTTTGTCGCTTCAAATTTTGCATAGAAAGAGGGAAATGCTGTTTCATATTTCCTAACATTTTGTTTTGTCTTATAGGGGTTTAGTTTCCCTTTTTGAATCCTAGCCTAAAGAGGGAACAAACATGGGCAAAGCTACCAAGTGGCTGAAGGGATTGTTGGGCATGAGAAAGGAGAAAGACGGAGAACAAGCAGAGAACTCAAATTCAAGTTTCAGTGACAACAAGAAGAAAGAGAAGAAACGATTCAGTTTTGGAAAGTCAGGGAGAGACATAAATGTGAATCCGCCGATTCCGCCGAGTATTCCAGTGAGAGACATGGCCTGGATCGGGCCATACATGGCTGACACAGCGAAGGAGCAGAAAAAGCATGCAATTGCTGTGGCTGCCGCAACGGCCGCTGCGGCCGATGCAGCCGTGGCTGCAGCTCAGGCAGCAGTTGCTCTTGTTAGGCTGACTAGTAATAGTAACAGGCCTCTTTTGGGGGGTGGGAAAGAGAGATGGGCTGCTGTGAAAATTCAGACTCTGTTCAGGGGCTTTTTGGTAAGCGGGTTCTTCTTTCGATTCATTTAATTGCCATTTTTTCTATAGTACAAATAGCTCGAAATAGTTGATTTTGTCACGTGGGTACTTTTAGATCTCCAATGCTTCTGCTGCACATTAGTTCTGTTGCATTTTTCATCTATTTTTCTTATAGGTATGTCTCTGCTCAACTATGAAATATTATGGTGTTTTCATTTGTCTTATGGAAGTACTTTGCTTAAATCATCCTTTTGTGTCCGCCCTTAAAAGCTGGAACCCAAATTTCAAATGGTAATGAAACAGTACATATGTTTTCTTTGGAGTCGATGAAACGTAGATGTTCTTTTTGACTTTCTCTTTTACGTGGAAATCTGATAGTGCTTGATTTATTTTGTGGAAGTGCTTTTCTTAACCTTTGCTACATTCTCTTTTGCTTGATAATGCAATACTGCTTTTTTTTTGTTGTGGTAATGCTTTTCTTAATTGTTAGTTTTATCTGGAGATTATGCATTAAACTGCTGCTTAAGCTGCTGCTTAAACAGCACTTGTGCTTTTCTGTGCTCAATGTAATGGTTGATGAGTTGTTTTTAACGTTCTTTTTGACTTAGCAAATTATTGCGCTTGTTTTCTGTTTTCTTCATTCTGGTCCCCTCCCCACAATTTGAAATTTTGAAATTTGAAGATTTGTTTTGCTGAATCAATCTATGATTGTTGAAACTGTTTCGTTTTAGTGAATCAATTTGACAATGATTGGCTTCTGCTACTGCTTGCTCACAACAGAATCAGTACTCTATTTCTTATTGCCTTTTCTCATTATTGATTTTGCTTATGACTGAAGTTCTTGAGTATGTTGAATACCATTTTGTTTCAGTCTCGAAAAGCACTTCGAGCTTTGAAGGGATTAGTGAAGCTGCAAGCTCTTGTTCGAGGGTACCTTGTCCGAAAATGGGCAGCTGCAACACTTAACCGTATGCAGGCCCTAATAAGAGCTCAAACTGCAGTCAGAAACCAGCGTGCTCGCCGTACATTCAATAAAGAAAACAGGTTGCAACCAGAAATGTGTCATCGGAAATCCCTCGTAAGAAAGAAAACTCTCATGTACACTTTTTTACAGTTAGATTCCATTTAAATGTCTTGTCTAATTGAAAGTTGTTTTGTTATTTTCAGGAAAGATTTGATGAAACAAGAAGTGAAATTCATAGCAAAAGGATATCTGCAAGTTTTGAGAGTCCTATCAGTGGATTTGATGGAAGTCCTAAAATAGTTGAAATTGACACATTTAAGCCAAGATCAAGATCTAGACGATTCCATGTTGCATTATCCGAATGCAGTGAGGATCTGTCTTACCAAGCAATGTCATCACCTCTTCCATGTCCGGTTCCAGCACAAATATCAGTACCCAATTGTCAAAATCTTCATGATTTTGAATGGTGCTTCACTGGTAATGAATACAAGTTCTCTACTGCTCAAAGTACTCCTCGTTTTGCAAATCCCATTCAGTCCAATGCACCTCCGACTCCAGCCAAGAGTGTCTGTGGCGACAGCTATTTCAGGCCCTATTCCAACTATCCTAATTACATGACAAACACGCAATCATTCAAGGCAAAGTTGAGGTCTTACAGTACCCCAAAGCAAAGACCAGAGCCAGGGCCTAAGAAAAGGCTTTCACTTAATGAAATAATGGCTTCAAGAAACAGCGTCGGCAGTAGGCATTGTTAGAATGCACGAATCTTGTTTTCAAGTTCAAGAAGGTTTGAATTTGAACTAGGTTTTATTAGTTGAGCGAGTGGTTGTGAGACTTGTAAGACAAATTTGCCTATAGGTTTTATTTTCCACTTTTATGTTGACAGGCAACAGGATAGAACAGAGTGCTTGTGTAAATTCCTTCAAAATTTTCTTACTGAATCTTGCTTTAATTCAATGAAATGAAAGAGCTTTTTTCATGTTTTAATGCTCAAGTTCTTAGGAGTTTTAGTTCTTGAATCTTGATAACCAAATGTAGTCTCGATATGGACATTAAGTCATTCCTTTAGCACCAAAAGGAAGAATCTCTAGTACCCAAAATTCATTTTTGCAAGTTTTCTCGCAATTGAGGCTAGATAGAACTCTTAATTTAATATTGGAGGGAAAGCCATAAGTACAATTTTGAATCTTGAATGTGCATTAACAAAGCAAGGAAAGATAAGTGAATCTTTTATTTCATTTCTCTAATGATTAGGGTTGTTGATTTGGTTGACTAGAAATTAAACCCAACCTTGAAACTAGGAAGCTTGCATCATCCTATAATAGCCTTGCATGCTTTTTTCAAGTTAAATACTGAACAAGTGAGGGTTATTTTTGGTATTAAAAAAATAAATGGACTGAATCGTTTGTATCTTGCTTCAAAGGTACATGTCATATATCATCATCCATTCGACAATATTTCGTGCGGGGTGATGATAAGATCTCTCAGTTTTGCCTAAGACGATAGTTCATGATTCCATTTTTGCCCACGACATTTTGTTCGAATTGCATGTAAGTATGTATCCTAAATTATCATTTGTAAAGAAATTATTGAAAACTAGATTATAAAATTTAAAGAAAACTGAAACCCTAAAATGAATACAATGTGTAACTGATTATAAAATTAATTTAGATTTAGAAGGATTTTTTTAATAAAAAAATCAATAACTTAATAATTAGGTAATAATTTTAATTTTTTTTTTTATCATTCATTATCACGCAATTTTAGATTTAAATTTAAAAGTCGTTTATAAATTTACAGTAACTAATTAATGGGTCTAATTTACCCTAAATTTTAATTTTTATGACTAAAAGTACACATTTGAATTTTCAATAAAAAAGAGAGAAATTTAGATATTGCGTGTTTTGAGATATTATAAAATTAATTGAAGAATAGGATTTAATAATAAAAAAAAAAAAGAAAAGACAGAATTTCTTGTAGGCAAAAATTAAGAAAAATGAAATTTAAAATGGAAGTACAAAATATATATAAAGATATTTAGTACCCCCAATCCAAACAAAGCAAACAAAAGGAGAATAACTTCAGGTCATGATAATCCTCATTTTGCCTCTAAATTCAAGAAATTTAAAACGACATTTGCAATGCCAATATGCCTATGATCAATAACTAAACACAAATGATAAGGACTTCAATGTTTGATACTTCGAATACAAGGAAGAGACATTGATGATCACGAAGCGACGTTGTAAAAAAGAAGTGCTTTTTTCTAGAAGCACTTTTTTCGAGAGCTTAGTTAGCTGTGTGTTTGGTTGAATGGCTATGCTTTCGTCATCACAAATTGTTCTCAATTCAAGGAGGGAAAGGGACCATGGATTGCAAAGACAATATATTAATTAATTAAAACATATTCGGGTTAATTAATTAATTAATTAAACACTAATCAAGGATTAGTTGCATTGCAATTTGGAAACTTTGACAATTTATGGAGAAACAAAAATACTGACACATGAGTACTACTAAAAAATAATGTCGTGTTATTTATTTGTTTATTACGACTTTTATGAGATTACCGTAAATTAAATAGCTACTTTGATCACCTTGATACTAAATTAAAAATTAAACTAAAATATATCCTATTGTATCTACACATATTTTGAGAAGAAGCCTAACTTAATTTCTGCTCAAATATTTATATAATGAGAAAAAGAAGTTTAATGGGCTGCATTTTGAGAGGATTTTTGTATTTAAGTGATAATTTTTAGTCAAGCATGTATTTATATTATATCAAAATATATTTAATTTTATTAGCTTTCGATTAATGTTTTAAAAATAATGTTGTAAAAAATATTTAATTAATATTAAATTTTAGTAGCATTTATTTTTAACTCATATTTAAATTTTTAATTTTTATTTTATAGGAGTAATGGGACCTCATTCGTAACATGGAGTTTATTAAATATATATTAAATATATCCTAAACCTCTACCAACTGGCCTATTAGCTCAGTTGGTTAGAGCGTCGTGCTAATAACGCGAAGGTCGCAGGTTCGACACCTGCATGGGCCAATTATTAAATTTTTTGTAAATTTTGTTTTGTTTTTCCTGTCAATTTTAGTTTTTTATATTTTCCTTCTGATCTGACCGTTGGACCAACGGTCGAAAACACAATTTAAAATTTAATCGTTAGTTAAATCTTATTTAAACTCGCTTTCCAGCGGACATCTTCTTACTCAAATCTCCCTCCAGCTTTTCTTCTTCTCCGATCGCCTTCCTATCCTCCCACACAAGAAGAAATCAAAGAAATGGACGGTTCTGATCATAGTAGTAGCTCATCATCAACACCTATCAAACGTTCTTCAACTCCAAAATTCTCATCATCTGGTACTGGTAAGGTCCTCTTTTCATTCTTCTTTAGTTTGGTTACCTAGACAATACTGGGAAAGTCATAGAAAAACTACTTGAAATTTATCAGTAAAATGGCTTCGTTATTTTAAGAAAATTTTAGCTGAAAATTTCCAAGAAAATTTTCGTTTCCATTGTTTTCTAAGCAGCAAAATCGTTTCTATCGTTTTCTAAGCGGCAAAACAGAGTTTTGAAGGTTTTGTTACAATTTTTTTTAATTTCTTCTGAGTTTAGACAGAAAACCTTTTTCCACGTAGGTACAAATGAGAACGATCAAAACTATCAACAAATGGGTATGGATCTGCAAAATTCAGGGAAACCAATGGCAAAAAATTTCATGTCACCTACCATATCAACTTCTTCGAAAGCAATTGCTCCCAGAAAGAAAATTTTATCGGAAAGGAACGAAATCTCTGATATCAATATCCAGAAAACCTCAAATTTTGATAATTCTGAGGATTTTCGCTCTCTTAATGATGATTCATCTTTGAAGCCTTATCACACTTTCCGGAAAAATTATCCTTCACCAAGGCCTCAATTTCTAAGGTACAAACCTAATAGGCGTAGAGAGATCATCTTACAACATGAAAATAAGGTCAAGGAGGAAAGAATAAAGAGTTCAAGTGGTGGTAACGACACCTTCTTGCCTTGTGAGAAAAAAGAGAAGGGTACTTTGGTTTGTGATTCTGAAGAAGGTGAAGAATTTGACGAGGGAGATGGGGAAGTTGAAGAAGAGAAGGACGAGAAAGAAGGGTTTTTGAGAAGGGTTTTGAAGTTAATGCTTGCACTATTTGTTTTGGTGTTGTCAACTTTGTCTATTTCTTCAATGATTTCTATTGAAACTTCACCTGCTTTACAAGCTGTGGAGAGTTTTATATATGGGTATTTCAAGATTCATGATCATATATATGGAACTATGAGTAGGCTTCAGGTTCAAAATTTCGTCAATAGAATCGAATTTCAGGAAATTGTGAAGATGTTTGTGGTTGGTAGTTATTTTTCGGATGGAAATATGGGCTTTTTGAAGGTAAATCAGACATTTATTGGTGAGTGCATCGAGAAGCCAAGAGAGATGGTTGAAGATGTTTACTTGGTGAAGGTAGGAAATATTAGTGATCATATATATGGAACTATGAGTAGGCTTCAGATTCAAAATTTCGTCAATAGAATCGAATTTCAGGAAATTGCGAAGATGTTTGTGGTTGGTAGTTATTTTTCGGATGGAAATATGGGCTTTTTGAAGGTAAATCAGACATTTATTTGTGAGTGCATCGAGAAGCCAAGAAAGATGGTTGAAGATGTTTACTTGGTGAAGGTAGGAAATATTAGTGATAATTTGGGAGAAGTGTTAGAACTAGGAGTTGGAGATAAGCGAATTGAAGTTGAGACGAAAAGAGAAAATAGTATTTTGGGTGAAATGGTAGGGTTTGAGGCTGGAGAAAGTGAGATGTTTGTGATCATGAAGCAGAAAAAACAGGAGAGGATTTTGACCAAACGGTGGAGAATTCTGAATTTAAGAAGACAGAAAGCATAGACAACCTAGTCCCAGAAGTAAACGATCTAGGAGATGAAGAGGATTTGGAAATGGTTAAAAGCAATGAAATGATAAAAATTGAATATTTTGCCGTCAATGCTGGTGAAATTACAAGCTTTGAGATTCTGAATTTTGAAGCCGAGAGTGATTTTGAGGTGTTGCTTATGGTCATTGTGGTCAATTGTTGCATCTCTGGTTGTGGCTTTTCGTCTTAAGAGGAAGAGAAAAGCCAGAAAAGATCTTTTTCCAATCACAAACTCTACCATTAATCAGTCTGGGGTAGCTGAGAAATGCAATTCAGAACTTCCCAATGAGACGGAGGAGCAGATCAAATGCGTCGAGAGCGCATATGTGGAATCTAAAGAATGGAATCAAAGTAGAGTTCCATCTATCGAATTGCTTGGTGAATTTTTCAGTAATTGAAATTAGCAGTAGCTCTTTAAAAAGCTGTGACTTGAGAAGCGGCAATATCGAAGAAATTGAAGTGAACAGCATTTCCCCATCGTACCAAGACTTTACTCCTCAGAAGAAAGATGATCAACAAAGAGGTAAGAACAAATAAGTTATGAATTAAGTGTTCTGCATTTGCATTGTTCTAAGCCAATAACCTTTCGAAGCATTAAATGACTTAATTTAATGTTCTTTTGTCAAAACAGAAGGAGGCAGCGGCTATGACGCCCGTGAGGAGATCGAGCAGAATCCGCAACCAAGCAGTCACATCCCCATTAATATCTTCGTCATTCTTCTGATTAATCAATCACAGATGTGTAATGTAAACAGCACGGATGTAATGTAATTAACATTAATCTAATTTTTTTTCTATTTTCTTCATGGAAATTTTAATGTGTATTATTTTATAACAGACTTGATGATTCATAATATTGAATCTTTTTATTTATAACAGACTAACTTAATATTTTTAATTTAATTTTTTCAACCAATTGATGATGAAAATGAAATTTCTTGATTAGGTAAATTAGTGAGGAAAAGAAATTTCTTGATATATAGGGTGTAACAAGATGAAAATGAAAAGTGGGTTGGAACTAAATTACTTATGATCATCATTACGTTTAATCTCATTGTATCCAATGAATATAGTTTTTTCATGTATATTATGACGAAAGATCCCAATCCTTTTTGTGTTGCGCTAAGTTATATAAGCTCTTACATTTTCAGGGTTGAATTCAATATCCAAGAATAATTTTAATCCTTTGTTTAGTAGGATTTGTGGACTCGTTTAATAGATATGATTCTATTAATCAAAATATGAAAACTTTGGTATCCATATGTTATTATCCTATTAACATAAATAATATGATGTTAAATTTAAATTAG
The DNA here is from genome assembly GCA_035221805.1 of Trichilia hirta. Taxonomy (NCBI): domain Eukaryota; kingdom Viridiplantae; phylum Streptophyta; class Magnoliopsida; order Sapindales; family Meliaceae; genus Trichilia; species Trichilia hirta. Next base: position 1,859,338 of record JAWDEX010000011.1, on the reverse strand, counting down.
TGTATTTTGGGTACAAATGAACCAATGATATATATAATGTTATATTGTATTTCTTTGAAAAGTTATTGTATAATGCTGGAACCAACTAGATAATGTTAAATAATATATTAAAAAGAAAAAGGAGAAAATGTGAAATGATGACAATAAAAAGTACGTTAGATTATTATTGAATGAGATAAAAACTCTGAATACAAAAAGCTAGAACATGGGTCTTAGGAAATGCTTTCTGAGTTTTAACTATATATGGTGGTAGAATAGAACACAGTTTAATTCAGGTGCATGTCGAAAGCAAGAACATGGTTTTAGGAAATGCTTTCTGAGTTGTGCATGCTTCATATATCTTGAAAAGATAAAAGTGGGTCACTTTTTCTCTAAGTGCTTGACTGTAATTTTAGTGGATTTTTTTGGAGGCTAATTAACTGTTTGTCAAGATGTTTTCATTTTCATGGGAAATTCACTTGGAATTTACATACGCTGGGTTCAGCTTTATTAAATTTGTTAAAAGAAATTCCTAGATTTTGACAGAAAATATGGAAATAATTTGGCTATTAAAGAGAATTTCTTGTATGAGATTAAAAAAATTCAAGCATAACTATAAGAAGCTCCAAGGGATGATTTTTATTTCATTTCATCTTTAAAATTTTTTTTTGTCTTCTTCTTCTATTAATAATTTACTTTTTTGTATCATAAAACTGCAGAATGCCTGACCCATCCCCATCACCAATTCAAAATAAATGGGAATTTTCAATAAATTAATATTGGAGAAGAACCCTATGATAAATCCTCCATCAATTTTTTTTTAAAAAAAAAACATCTTGTAGAACATTCTGACAACTAGTTTAACGTTTGTAAATGAATGGAATATTTCTTATTTAAATCAGAAAGAAAGAGCGGATAAAATTATTCAATACTCAAGCTCTTAGAATGCTATGATATCTTCAAGATTTCAAATCCATAGCAAATATATCAGAATCTCACTCTTTTACTTGTATACAAACAGATTAGCACTCAATCCTACGACATTTAAACTCTAGTAAAATGAAACAGATCGCTTGCTGATAATACAGATTAATTAACTAAATAAAATAATACAGGTGTACATATATAATTTTACACAACTGATTATCAAAAGTGCTTTTGTACAGGAATTGGAGGAGGCTTACTGCTACCTAGAAAACTGCTTTTTCTGCCTGCCGATAAAGATGATGAAGAATGAGAATAAGAAGAACTTCTTGAGACTTTCTTTGATATGGTAGCTTTAATATCCAAACCACCTCCATAACTTTTACATGTCTTCATTTTCTTTCTACATGGAGTTTCCTTCTTTGCTAGGTCTTCTATGGTCATTACCCTTGATAGAGATGTGAAAGATTGAGATTTGCCCTGATAATATTTAGAAAGTCCTCTCCTGCATAAAGAAAAGGAGCACTTTGAGCCATTAATACAGAACAACTCTGAAATAAGATCACTAGATGCATGTCAACTACTGAAGTAAAAAAGGTGGGTTATCCCTGCTAAAAATTGATGTTTATCAGACACTTTTAACTGTTGTACATGACTTCCAGAGATAAATAGAAGCACAAACATTTCAAACATATTCTTAACTACATGTTCTTGTGAGAAAACCTGAAAAAATAGATCTGGGTTTGTATTGAAATCTGAGGAAAGATGATCTTTTATCTCTAGAATGAATAGTGAAGCTATAGTCATCAGTATCCAAGAAGCAGTATTCCTTTTAAAAGCCGCTATTTCTATTGTATGGATGATTGCAAGAACTAGTAACGAAATCTTTCAAAAAACGATAAAACAAAAGGCTTCGTGCAAACTACTTACTTGATGGGTAATTCTGCCATGAGCTCAGAAAGTTCAAAGAGAGGTCCATTAGCAATATTGGAAGAAGAAGAAGAATCTGATGATGGTGATGATGATGTACTTGTTGAAGATGCATCATCAACTAATTCTGATAAAGATATAGACGATCCATTGGAAACACTTGAATCTTCAAGAGATGTTGATGATGATGTATTATCTTGATGATTATCATCACCTTCCATAATCATCGTCATCCATTGATTCCCTTGATCATGTTTTGCATGCTTGTAATTACCATTTTGATCCATCAAGTATGGAGATTGCAGCATTATTTGCTTCTGATGATCAGCTTCCCTTCCCATTAAACAGCATGAAATTTTGTGAAGAAAAAAAGGCAATAATACAGAGGAATTTTCCTGCTAGGGTTCCTTATTTATATATTCGTAAAAGGATATGAATAAAAGATTACATGGATTAGGTTGGTCATATTCTGGGAAAATGTTTTTTCGACAGCTAGACGAATGAAATTTCCATCTTTTAAAAGCAAAAGAGATGCACAGCACAGCATAAACCATGTTGTATGGAATCTCCAGCATGCAAGAAAACATTAAAATATTCATATATAAAAAAAGAGAAATAATAAATGAATAATATTAGATGGCTTGTGATTGGTTTTTGTACTGCTAAAAAAGTTTTTTCTAATCCAATAAGAACTGTTTTTTGTAATTTTGGATTGAAATAGATAAAAACATATTTGATGGGTACTATTTAATGCATTTAATAGATTTTATTATTGGAAGAGAATTGTTTTTAGCATTAAATTTTAAAGGGTAAAATTGGGTATACAAACTCAATTATATAAATAAATATAATAAAATTATATTAATACTCCATGTTTTATATTTTTTAATAATAAAAAAATATCAAATATATTTTTGATATTATCATATTTTATTTTTTTCTTAATTATAATAACAATAAACGTATGGGTAACCCAATATACTCAAATCTTATCTAAAATTCTTTTCTTATTTTAGTTGAAATCCCTTTTACTAAAAATAGCTTTCTTTGAAAGTTCTTCATCTCAACCTTCTCATGGTACAACAAGTGTGAGAATCTTGTCTTAGGTTGCACAAAAACTTCACGCACTTTTAAGTCGTCTTAGAGTTTATCTTTATATATCCTGAGTCATCCTCCCCCATAATTTTATCATGGCCTTATCCTTAGATTCGACATTATCTCCTCTTGAGTTGCTTGAACTTTCAAATTTATTAATTTATTTATTTTGAAAGGGATAAGTTTTTATGAATTCCTCCACGTTGTGTCACCATCTAACATCCATATATCAACTTCTCTAATTTTACACCAATGAATGTTTCTTTTGTCAAATAATTTCAATACATGAATGAATTGAGTATGTATTTTTTTATTACTAATTTTGGTTTAATATTCCACCAATATGCAAACCATCTACTAAATTCATATTTTAAGGTTTAATTTTTTTTTTTTCTGAAATTTAAATGTATCTAAAATTTGAATAGAACTAAATATATAAATATATTTTTTAAATTACAATTACATAAATTTATTAAGAGTTCATACTTTAACACTTAATTTTATCTCAACTTTTGAATATATGATAATTAAATTAGTAGTTCATGTTTATTCACTTATTAGAGGATGAGAAGTGAAGAATTTTTTTAAATTCTTGAAATTTTTTAACGAATGAAAACTTAAAGTAAGTAAATTAAAACACATATTTTAATTTTAAAATATGTAAAATTTTATTAAAATTTTTAAATGAAAAATTAAATAGATACTTAGTTAATATATAATAAATTTAGATTGAAAGAGAAGTTAATTTATTTAATTTTTATGTTAATTTAACATTAGTTTTTTTTTTTTTCAATTCATCATTCATGTATCTAAGATATAACTTATTGCAAAAGATTATCTTCATAGAAGTAGGCAAAATTAGGTTGTGAAAATTGGAGAAGAATTTTTCCAAAAGCGTTAATTAAATTATATGTCCATCTCAATAGGTTTTCTCCATTATCAAGTTCCCTAACAAGGGAACATTATGGTCAAATGTTAATATCTACTTTATCATGTTTAAAATAAGTATCTAAATACCATTTAATTTTTTTTTTTTTTTTATAGATTAAATTTTATTGCAAAATTAAAAAAAAAAATTATTAAAAAGTTATGAAATGTTTAATTGTTGTACGTATGGATAAGATTAGAAGTTGACTTAGATTGAAATAATTTATGCCTACAAAACAAAACAAAACAAAAAGAAGAAGAAGAAGAAGGTTTGGTACAATTCAAAAACACATGGAATTTGATTGACACAATTAACTACACCACATAATTTTAAGATAGGACTCCACATCCACTCTTCCTCCATGTCCACATAAAAGAACATCTATTTTCATCAACCAAAAATGCAAAATAATTAATTCAATTAAAGTGTTTGGTACAATGTGGAATGTCGAGTAGAGAAGTCAAAATTGTAGGTCTAGTGGGAATTTACCACAATTGGATACAACCATACAATGGAAAGGGATAGAACAATATTGCATCACTAATACCAAAAATTCTTATTACGCAAATATATATATATATTTTTTTGGGTGTATAAAGAATTTAGAGTGTGTTTGGGAGTGCTCATTAGCTCTTGATAAATACTAATTAATATTTTGTTAGTATTAATAGAGTATTTGACAATTTTTTTAAAAAGTATTTATTGAAATCAATTTAGCACATGTTAAGGTGTTTCTAAAAAATTATTCCTATAGTGCTTAAGCGGGTAGTACTTAAAATTTTTTTGATAATTTAAGAAATATTTTTAATTAATTGTCAAAATTTTTAAAAAGTTTATTTATTTATTACACACATGATAACAAATAATTATTATTTTTTAAAATATTTATAAAACAAAAATATTATTATGAATAAATATTATTTTTGTTATAAATATAAAAGATAAAAGTATTGTTAATACATAAATATCACCATAATCAAATATTTTTATTTTATTATATTTACATTTTATTTTATATAATAACTAATTAAAAATAATGTCTATTTTAATAATTTAATTGTACAAAAGCACTTTTCAAAAGATACTTCTAAACACTTAATTTAACACTTAAATTGATTATATAAACGCTTTGATACTTATTAACTAAATGTTAATTGCTTTTTGAAAAACTATTAAAATAAAAAATATTAAATAATATAAACATTGAGTATATTAAAATGAAAAATATTAAATAATATAAACATTGAGTATATTAGCTTTTTTTAACACTCTCAAACTCAATCTTATATTTTAAAATACAAATTATTTATTCTAAAAATAAAGGATAAGATTTCTTTTTCTTTTTCTTTTTTTTTTCAGGCCAATTACATCATCAAAAATAGATTTAACGAAATATTTTATAGTATAATACAAAGGTTTTAATACATTTTGTAATTGTAAATTGTTATAATTTCCTTTTTTTAGAATTAGGGTGTATTTCCCTGTGTTAATTAACAACCAAGACATGCATTTTTCATGAATAAATTTTCAAGGATTTATTATTTAATGTTGAATAATCGTCAAATCAAGAAATTATAATCTATAAATTATGTATATCAAATATTAATAATGCTTTGTTAATTCCCGGCAGAATCTTGATGAGGACCCGCATAGATTCTTAAGTGATAGACTTGGTCATAGACCTAAATTTGGCCCATTTAATGCTCCGTTATGTACCAAATGCCAAGCCCAACTTAATATATCCGGCGAACGTAATTAGCTCGGGTTCACTTGAGAAGTGTAAATAAGAAAACTATTTTTAAAATTATTAATTACCCGATAAATAAGTATAAAATTATTTTAAAAACAAATTATTCCAAAAATAATTAACAAAAATTATTAAGGTATAGATAGAGTTGGTCATCGGGCTAAATTTGGCTCATTTAATGCATGGTTATACAGCAAATGCCAAGGCCAACTTAAACTGTCCAGGGAACTTCTTTAGCTCCGGTTCACTTCCAAAATGTAAATAAGAAAACTATTTTTAAAATTATTAATAACCTAATAAAAAATTATAAAATTATTTTAAAAACAATATGTTTCAAAAATAATTAACTTAAATAAAAAAAACCTCATCAAACATTTTCGATTTTGATCTTTCAAGAAAAAAAAAAAAACAAACGAACTATTATTAAATGTAACAATGTTCACCAAATTCTTCATGATCTTACAAAGAATTAATGTTTAAAGAGCCATATAATCGTATTGTATAAATGTAGGGAAGATGATTGTTGAGAGATTCAACGGTGTTGATTGAAACACAACTGCCCACCTTCCCCAAATATGATTTCGCAGGGAACTCTTTCGGATACAATGCGCATTTATCCTAGCACAACGCCGATACACACAATCCCTGCTTACTTAAAATCTTATCTTCAAACTCCAAAACAGAGATCTGTAAATTAAAACATAAAAAATATTAAAACTTACTATCAAAAACTAAAGCACAAAGAGGCATAGATCGAAGGATATAAGAACCCGCTGCTGGTGAATCGTTGTATATATAGGAGAAGGGGAATTAGGGTTTTGGTAACTATTAGAATCTGTGTTTGTTTAATTACTCAAAGACCCTCCCGAAAAGTAATGGGCTTGGGTCCGTAATATGAGATCGGTATTAGCCCGGCCGTTTATGAAATTTTCATTTTAGTTCTTTATTTTGATCTGAAGTCATTGGATTTGATAAATAATATGTGCAAATTACTCATAAAAGCTCATCCACGAAAATTAATATATTCTGATAGATTAAAAAATGAAAAAGTGTTATCCTCATTAATTATTTGAACTTCTTTTAATTTCCTTCTAATAATATGAAATTACATCAATTTGCATTTTATATTCGGAAGATTACTTCCTCGTATTTACCTATTTAATTTTTGTTTTTCAACACTATAAAGTTTATGAAGATTTATGATAATATTAAATTATTATTAATTGTCTTACGTAATTTATTTTGATGTAATGTTATCACATATATGCGTAGGACTAAGTCAACATGTAATACAATATGATATTTGACCCTTCCACTTATCTTTCACCACAAATGTTGATTTAATTATTGATTAAAACCATGTAAATTTTATAGATAGAGACAAAGGCCTAATTTTTTTTATAATATCTTATATGAGAAGGAAGAGCTAATAATATAATCACTCCAAAAGATATTTTATCATAACCATCTCGTAGCATAAACAATATCCAAAGACAAAATCGTCAAAACTGCAATACACATAAATTAAGGAACAATGAGGGCAATGAGGAGAAAAAAGGAACCTAAAGAACCCAAAAATGGCTCATCCTCACACAATTATTTTTTCCAGCAAACAATTATAGTGCCAGCTCATGACCAAATATGGAAGAAAAGGCAAGCCCAAAACCCAAACACGATATGTGGAAATCATATATAGTTGAGAGATGGATCTACAGGCCCTGATCTATGAGATAATCTCCCAACCTCTCAACAATCATGTTACACTGTCCCGGAGTCAATGGTTCATCATATATTCCAAAAATCAGAGCTTGGCCAGTTTTCTTGACAGTAACACCACCAGCACCCTGCATAATGGATCACAGAAGAATAACAAATAAGATCAAATCAATCTTCATTGATCCTAGAAGTAAGCATCCATCTTGATAAAAATGAATAACCATAGTAAAAATATGGAAGCGCAAGATGGTTCTTTATCATTATTTCATCATCCTGAATAAGATAATGTTGCAACTTTGCTGATATTGGTTGAAAGAATGTTCTTAAAAAGGAATCCAGTTCGAATGAAACTTGGAAGTCAATTTTCCCCAATAGATGGGCCAAGTCACATGAAGCAGCTGACTGGTAGAGATTGACTGTTCAATTTTCATCAGCTAAGGGATAATGAAAATGAAATTAGAGCATGATTAGGTGTCTAACAGTACCCACCACAAGAAATGATTGATATCATAGTACATAAAAATCAAAAAAGGAAGGAGAAGCAATCTGTCAGCCATTTGCTTGTGTTCTAGAGACGTCCAAGTAACTATCATCAACAGAGACTATGCAAATCAACCAAATTCAATCAAGGAGATTGTGCGATGGGCCCCGTAAAGCTTTATCATGATTCTTCAGAAACATACCTGGATATAAGATCCAATAATCCACCAAAAAAATAGTTTTACGAGGATTTAAACATGACAGCGTCAAAATGGGTTTTTAAGAAAGAGTTTCCTTGACAACAACTTTACATTCAAAAGTTTAAACAGCTGTTAGGGCCATTAAGAAACTTCATAAGAAATTTTGTCACAAGTATGAAAAAATTTTATAACCAAATAGAATCCATGCAATTAATTATAAATAAGAGCAAAATAAGGTACCTTCTTTCCACGAATCACAGCTCCAGCCTCACCCTGGATAACCATGTACTTAGTACCACCAAGGAACAAACCAGCTGGGGCAAGGGTACCGGGTTCAGTAAAATCTTTAACGATTGCATTAATCTCTTCAGGCTTAAACTGCATTTCGCAAAACAAACAATAACGTTTAAAAATTTTAAAAACAAACAAACAAACTTGTGTCAATCACACCCAATATCTTAGACAAACACGGAAAATATTTTATCTTGGAGCTGAATGCATGATCCTTCAAAGCCAATTAAAGTCTGTTCAGCATCTTCTTGCAAAATGTTTTAGGATATCTATTTTATAAAATACAAATAAGAATCTTATTTTTCAAAAACAGTGCAAAAATCTGGCAGATGTTGGGAGATTAACAATTGTTTATAAAAAATTCAATTTTTTCTTATTTCGAAAAATGTTTCCAAATATACACTGCCGCCGAACAGTTTCTATTCATTTTGTTTTGAGGATTTGTAAACAGAAATTTGTTTTATTTGAAAGCAATAATTAACAGCCTCTTATCCACTCGACATTAATATTGAACAAAATTCTCACCAAATTCAATTAAATTTATTTGTATATTCAGATTATTGTGATCATCCTCTACACGTTTTCATCTCTATACTTAAGATGATTTGCTTTCATTTTCGACGATCAAACAACATATATGATATATCTAACATTTTTCATTTTTTTACCCAAAGCAGATCCTTAACTATAATTAAAAATAAATTCAAAAAATAGATCCATTCAGATCATCAATAATTCAACGGAATCACTAATTAACAACATAAAAAAATCCGAAAAAACAGATCGACACAGGAAATTGAAATTGAAGATAGGAATAGAGTTTTGTCGAACCTCAGGAAACTTGGCGCTCTTGGCCCAAACGTTGCCGTCTTGACCGATGATTGCAGCGGAGGTAAGATGCTGTCCGCCCTCGATTTCACACATCAAGTGATCGTCAACGTAAGTCTGCCACGACATTTTCGCCGATCAAACTGAAATTCTCGCGTAAATTCAATTTTATTTTCTCTTTTCCGTTACAGTTATTTCCTTTGTTTGAAGAAGAGTGGTATATATAGTAGTTTGTTTGTATGAGTTCATATTGTGGGATCCAGTGGAGATTATGAATCATGATGTAGCTGTAGGGTACGACGTTATCTCAGCCGTTGTTTTGCAACATGATTGAATACGTGCCGTTCACATTCGGCCTTCGTTTCAAGCAGTAAGAAGTGAACACGTGGTCTGGGTTTTTTCCTTTTTTGATATTACTGAAATTGAGAAATTATTGCGTGCTTTGGTTTTAGGACGACAATCTAAAACTCATTTTTCTACCAATTATACAATACATATACACTTCATGTAACAAATATATATATATAGACAGATAGACATATGTAACATATTTGATATGCATCCTCGGCCATATGACTGCCACACGACACCGTTTGCTTCATCCACAAGACTAACGCATCCAAGTTGTCAAATGGATGGGCCGGACTACAGAATCCTGTGGTCTGATATGTTTCAGGTACAAATCCAGCTCATAGCCAGGCCCATATTTAATCCTTAATGTTTCTTTGTCGAAGGAAAATCCATTATACATTTTTCCCCCTTGTTTCATTCATTTTTTATGCTTAAATTTGATCAATATACAATAATTATAAATTATAAATATAAATTGTAAAATGATAGTTTCTCTGCGATGATTTAAAAAACACAAATATTTACTACAATTTAGCAGACTTGCTCAATAATCTTTTGAGTGAAAGCATAAACTTTTATCAAAATTTCCTTATGTAAAATTTATGAAGTAGATGGTTGCAAAATAAAACCATTATTCAAAATTGAATAAGGAAAAACTTCTGTACCCAGAACTTGTCCCAATCAATTGGAGGAAGACAGGATAGTATTTTCCGCAGAGCAGATCAGCAGAAATAGTACGTCGCTTCATCTGCAACATAAAAGGATACGCATTAACACCTGCGAATGAAAAATTTTCGAGAATGTATTGTATTGTACCATGTCAAAATGGCATAGTAAAGAAGTTATATACGATCACCGCCGTCGTCCATGTTCAAATCGTCGTCAAAGTCACTGTTCTGCAGGAATGTAGAGAGAATTAGTAACATTTTCTTTTCTTTTCCTCGTCATGTTTACCATATACTCTTTATATCAATCTTTTCCATTTTATTTAACAGTTGTATAACCCAAAGAACCATTCATATAAATATTGAAAAATGTATTCCAGCAAAGTTCTGTGTATTATGTAAAAACAAAATCAAATAAATGACAACCTAGAAAAAATAGAGGTTATAAGTCCCTTGTATGTCAAGATAAACCATGAATTGACTTCAACTTAATGTTTATGACTAAAAGTTGCGATTCAGAGTATCCCATTTCTAACAAATTTATTTCAAATACTCTCAGGAAAGAACTCCTATAGCCAATTCATATAGTAACAAAGATTCCTAGCTCGTGACATCTTGCCATGAGAGCGAATTTCCTCAGAGAATTAAGCAGCCAAGAAAATTGTGCACTGTTCTCTGAGGAAAAAAGAACAAATTATCCATCAAAGATACGGAGGACCTGTCAGTGAGAAACTGATTTGACTGAAGCATTGTGTTTGGTTAACAAGAAAATGAAAGAAACTTTAAAGAAAAGGAAGAAGAAGAAATTTCGTTAATTCTTGTTTTATTCTTCATAAAATGATCGATTACAACTAACTAGCATTATATGCTGTTGACGTCGTCCAAAATTTGACGTAAAGAAAAATTTAAAAATGGAGTCGTCATCTATCCAAATAATGGTGGGAT
>JAWDEX010000011.1:1834957-1848159 GCA_035221805.1 Trichilia hirta | reverse complement strand
CATGCCACTAAAACAGGATAATCATAAACATTGTGCCAACTTCATTCACCTCAAGTTCAAACATAATTTCGAACTTCAGTTTTGACGAACAATATCACGTTCCCCTACTAACCATTTTCATGGTTAAGCCCAACTTCATGAATGACCAATACTTCCCAAACGAGCTATTCAACATTTGCCCTCCTTTGAGTTTCTTACATTAATAACCATTATGATCAAATCAACAGAAACATAATAATGGTAGCAAATGCATTCATAACAAGAATACCAATATCATCATTGACTGGCAGGAGGTTATGCGCATAACATATGAAGATTATATACACCATATCACACACAGTCATATCCAACTCACACTACCAATAGACACAAAATTCAAGTACCGACAGAAAATTTCATTGGTCTCTCCCAAGGTTTGATCAAAACAACAAGCTCTCATGAATTTCTAAAATTTGTGAACTATCTCCCCAAAAATTTGTCAAAAACTGAAAGTGCCAAAACCCACCCGCAAGTAAGCACAAAATCTGCGATGTAACACCATCTTGTACTAATAATTTCAAGAACCAATATAGATTTGATCTCAAAAATTATAATTTGAAAACAATGACAACTCCAAAAGAATAAAAGAAGAAACCTTTTCATTTTTGGCCAAAGCATCCAGTAACATATTGTAGCCAAAGATATCCAACTTGTATCCTTTCGTTCTCATCTCACAGTAAACCCTAAAAGCCTCGTCCACGTCATGTGACCTCAAGTACGCTTGCAGCAAACACTTGTACGTGTAGCAGTTCATCTTCAAATCCCATTTCTTAACTAACCCAATAGACCTTTTGAGATCCTCAGAACAGCCAAAAAATCCGATCAGTATATTGACGGTGGAGATGGTGCCACGTGTGTTGGACCTCTCCATGTCATCGAGGAGCGTACGGACCAGGTCGAACCGATCTCGAAGAGTCGATTTCGAAAGAATCAATATGAGACGATTGTAGGTAATGGCGTTGTGGCGAAAATTGGGAGAAAACGAGGGGCAAAAGTGGAAGAAATTATAGGCGAGACGAGGAGAGTTCAGGGATTTGAGAATTTCGGAGGTTTCCGAGGGAGTGAGAGGCGGGGAGAGGAAGGAGAAGAAGTCAGAGAGAGACGACGTGGCGGGTCTAGATTGTAATAGGTGGGTAGCTTTGCAAATGATGTGGTGGCGCGGGATTGGGTATCCACGAGTGTCCGAGGGGATTGGCTGAGGTGGGGTGACTTCAGCTGTGATAGAACGGCCGGTGGGAGACGTCGATGTGATTTTGGCCGTATATTTCGTCGCGTAGTGGCGGCGAGCGACGGTGTCAAAAAGAGAGTAGCAGTGGCAGCGGCGGCTATGATGCATGGCCGCTGCTCAACTTACCGTAGTTTAGTTTTGAATTTGGACTGGACTCTAGGAAAGATGTCAATCGCGTTTGACAATCTATATTTTTTTATAAATTTTAATTTATTTATTATAATTATTTTTTTTAAAATTTATTTAAAACATGAAAAATATATAAATTTTATATCATATTATTATTAACTTAACCCGATAACACTGGTTTACTCACAGTCAATATAACATGATGACACATCATGTAACCATGAAGGAACCGAAACCAAATCAATAACATCACTAATAACTTACCTAATTTAATTCATTTAAAATAAAATGAACCAACAATCATGCATGTAATTAGCCGGCCAAATTAAAATAATAATTTTATTTCTTTTGAAAATTAATAGCATGAAACATGAGTTAACTATTATTACTAGTCATGTCTTCATTTTGTATGCATCATTTCATGTTAAAATAATAAAGTTAGCAACTTCTTAACAAAACAAATGATGTAATCAATGAAACACGTTGACCTAACAAAATTGGTATTGCTAACACCGTAACTCTCTGCTTAGGAATCCAAGTTTGAAGCGTTAATTATTATGTAAGTGTTTGGAATTTCGATTCTTTTTGTTTGTGCGGAGAATCTACCGAAAATATTCCTAGAATCTTAATGATTCGGCACCGTTTCAACATTGATGTGCTAATACAAGAGCACCTCGTACATTTCTACGCGATGACTTTTCATGATTCTTCCTTCTTCATGCTTCTTCCGTCCTAGTGCATCTAGCCGAAACCATTCAGGATACAAGAAAAACAAAAATAAAATAATTTAAAAAATAAATTTCCATTTTTAATTAACAATATATTACGATTCCATAGTTAACTCAAGCTGTCGATCGTCCAATTCATTTCTGATTAACGGTTATAAGTATGCTCTGTTTTAGTTCCTCTGTTCTCAGCAGTACCATACTAAATGGAATCCACCATTTCTAGCTCTGCTTCTCTCCACACATCGAAATTCCGGTGCTTCGATCCCGGCTACGCTTTCTCTGTAACAACCAATCACAAACGTTCATTTGTAAACCTGTCTCCGACTTCCAATCCACTACCCAGAAACTGTAACGGAAGTATGGCGAGTTTAGAGAACTATGAAAGGAAAATTGTTACCGGAGAAGCTGGATATGTTCTCGAAGATGTTCCGCATTTTTCGGATTATATTCCTGATCTTCCAGTAAGTTCCTCTTCATCTCTGGATTCCTTCTGTTTCTCTGTCACCTGAAGGAAAAGCAAAGAAAGCTAAATTTGAAGCTACAAGGGATTCTTCTTTTATATTAACTTTTATGTTTTGTTTGCAGACATATCCTAATCCATTGCAGGACAATCCTTCATATTCAGTAGTGAAGTAAGTATGGTTCACTTAAAATTTGAAGTCTTATAGGAATTTGTTTGATTTTTAATGAATTTACTTTAACTATTATTGAGAAAGATGATGATTTGATTTAAAAAGGATACGTTCTGTTTTACCAGGCAGTATTTTGTTGATGATGATGATACTGTTGCACAAAAAGTAAGTTTATGTCTGCCGTTCATCATTTTTTTGCTTTGGTTTGAGTAATAGCTCTTCGAACGCTTGACTAATGTCATAGGTCTAATTCTTATTCTGTTTTTTATAATTTTTTAAATTTATTTATTTATGCAGATTGTTGTACACAAGAATAGTACAAGAGGGACACATTTTAGACGAGCCGGACCTCGTCAGAAGGTTTGGACTTCATTTCTTAACTCCTTAATCTTCTTGTTTTGATTTGTTTTGATGTTTGTATTCAAATCAGAACTATGACACGAAATATATGGGCTTTTCAGGTTTATTTTGAATCGGATGGCGTACATGCATGTATTGTAACGTGTGGTGGGCTTTGCCCTGGTTTAAATACAGTGATTAGGGAAATAGTTTGTGGCTTATATCATATGTATGGTGTCCATAGAATTCTTGGAATAGAGGTAAGCATATTCTAGTACCATTTTGGTTCTGTGATTCCTTCAATATGGAGAATAAATTAGAGAGATTGTTTTGTGCTTGCAGGGAGGATATAAAGGGTTTTATGCTCGAAATACGATCCCTTTGACACCGAAAGTTGTGAATGACATCCATAAGCGTGGCGGCACCATTCTCGGGACGTCACAAGGGGGTCATGATACTTCAAAGATTGTCAATAGCATTCAGGACCGGGGCATAAATCAGGTTATTTATCTTGTCTACCAATTGGAACTCACTTAGTGAGCTTTAGGGCAGAGAATCTGCAGATTTTCTCAGCCTGTGCAGCCAAATACAATATATAAATTTGAGAATTCTGACTTTATGTATCTCAGGTTTACATAATTGGAGGAGATGGGACTCAGAGAGGAGCTTCTGTGATTTTTGAGGTAATAATATGTAATTTGATTGGGTTATAGTCTTCACCTCTTGCAGAATAGATGGGAGTAATTTGTTTTATTATTGTGATTTTCTACCAATTGATTCATTTCTTATCAGGAAATTAGAAGGCGAGGGCTCAAAGTCGCAGTGGTTGGAATTCCTAAGACCATCGATAATGACATTCCGGTATCCCTCCGACTTCTATAGTGTGACTTTCACGTTTACACTATCTTATGTAGCGAAAGTAACATTTTAATCTCTAAGAGCATCTCATAGTGGATACTATGTTCTACCTGGTTCAGGTTATCGACAAGTCCTTTGGTTTTGATACTGCTGTTGAGGAGGCCCAACGAGCTATTAACGCCGCTCACGTTGAAGCAGAAAGCTTTGAGAATGGTATTGGACTTGTCAAGTTAATGGGTCGCTACAGTGGTAAGTTTAGGGTTAGGGCATACCTTTTGTATTTGAAGGTTTCTGGTTTCTAATATCTTGTGGTTTACAAATTTATCATATCAACTTGTTACAGTCTAACACAATATGGTCAAACAGGATATATTGCAATGTATGCTACTCTAGCTAGCAGAGATGTGGACTGCTGCTTGATTCCAGAATCTCCATTTTATCTAGAAGGACCTGGTGGACTTTTTGAGTATATTAAGAAAAGATTAAAAGAGAATGGGCACATGGTCATTGTAATAGCTGAAGGGGCAGGGCAAGAGCTTCTTTCTGAAAGCATTCACAACATGGACAACCAAGATATTTCTGGGAACAAATTGTTTCAAGACATTGGATTATGGATGTCTCAACAGATAAGGGTGAAGATACTAGAATAATGAAGTTTGTTTTTTCGTTGTGTTTTTCCCCATGGATCAGGCTTCCTCTCATTTGGTTTCAGAATTATTCCGTGATCTTTCAGCAATAACTCTCAGAAAGTTCACCATGTTTCTAAGTGATTTTTTGTTATTGCAGGATCACTTCGCAAGAAAGCAAAAGATAAATATAAATCTCAAATATATAGGTAATTTGATAGAAGTCTGTCTTCATATTCGTCATTTCTTTGTTGAAACTTTTGTTTTAAATAGACAAAATGACCAACAAGAATTTTCTTTCCTGGCAGATCCCATGTACATGATCTGTGCTATTCCCAGCAACGCATCTGATAATGTATACTGCACACTCCTTGCTCACAGTGCCATTCATGGTGCAATGGCAGGGTACACGGGCTTCACAGTTGGCCCTGTTAATGGGAGACACGCTTACATACCATTCTATGTAAGTTCTTCCGTATGCTGAAGTTGTTTATGCCATCAATTTTTCTTCCTTATCTACTATTCATAAACAACACGTTAGCTTCACTGTTATCCTGAAATAATGTGGCTTTATGATATTATTTCGATATGTATGCCTTGATCTTTTAAAAAGTGATATAGGATATATTACCACTAGATGAACTTGTAGGGTTTGAAGCAGATTTGTTACTCAATTTGAATATTTCTTGGACGGTAATGTGCAGCGAATTACGGAAAGCCAGCACAAGGTTGTGATAACAGATAGGATGTGGGCAAGGCTTCTATCTTCAACCAACCAGCCAAGTTTCTTGGACCCCAAGAAAAACACAATTAGCAAGGAGGAGGGAAAAGAACCCGAAAGCCAATTGTTGAATGGACAAATCCCTGAATAAGAAACATCAACCAAGTGAAGAGATTATCAACTAAGACCAAACTAAGCAGTCTGAAATTTTGAGATCTTGGTTTTGGTGTCCCACTCTTTTTTCAATTTTGTGTTTGCTTCTTGATATCTGCTCCATTTTGCATGACAAAGTCGTACTGAAAATTACTCTTTTTTCCTTCTCTGTGAGTTTTCAGCATAGAAAAGTTCTTTAGAAGAATCATTGTTCGTTTTCCAACATCATTCCACAGAAATTCCAGTGAAAAACACAATAATGCAATGCCTTTCAGAAAGCTAACATCTTCTCCTCGAAGTTGCATTTCCATTTTAACATGGATCAAGATTATTAGCAATGAGCAAAAAGAATTTAAAATTTGATTTTGAGAAATAATTTTGTCATAAATATAATTTGAAATACATTCCCATATAACTAATAAAAATTTTAAATTAATCGCCTTAAACAAATTAATAAATTGTACTTCTAATTAAGAAATTAAGTTATTTAAATTTAAATAAAATGGAATTAAAA
The DNA here is from genome assembly GCA_035221805.1 of Trichilia hirta. NCBI lineage: Eukaryota > Viridiplantae > Streptophyta > Magnoliopsida > Sapindales > Meliaceae > Trichilia > Trichilia hirta. The sequence goes on along the minus strand of JAWDEX010000011.1, from coordinate 1,842,192 downwards.
AAATGTAATATAATTGAATTGAATTGGATCATATATATAATTTTATTATTAAAATTAAATATAAATTATTAATTTAATTAACCATTTTAAAAGTTAAATTTAATTATTATGTATTTAAATAATTTTTATTTATAATTTTATGGAAAAATATTTTATAAAATTTATTCTATATTTATTTTTTATTATAATATTTTAACAGTATAATTTATTAAACGCATATGAATTATTTTTAAAATTCACAATAATTTTAAAAATAGAATTTATCAAATACTTTACTAATTTTGTTTATAATTGATTAGCACATAGAAATAGAATTTTTTTAAAAGTTAAAGCAATCCCAAACTAGCTCTACGGCAATACTAAACTAACCCTAAAACTCTAATTGATAATAAGAATTGTGACTTTAAACTCATAATTGACTTAAGTTAAGATTAATAAATTTTTAAAATTACGTTATTTTTTATATTTTTTTATTAATAATTAAATTTAAATATTTTCAATAGTTAAAATTTAATTATATATCTAATTATTTAGTATAATTTATACATCTATAAAATTTAATTTTAATTGTCAAAAATATTTAAATTTAATAATTAATAAAAAATGTAAGAAAATAGCATAAAGTTAAAAGAGGTCATTGATAACAAATATTAAAGCATTATTTTAGAATAAAAATTTTAAAAATTAAAATTAATATAAAGTGTGAATATATATTAAAATTAATGTTATTAAATGAAAAATAATATGGTTCACTTTATTCAATATGCAATAATCGAACTTTACTTATTGGCAGAGAAAGCTGGCCACCAACAGGAAGGAATAAGATTATTTTATATTGGTTTATTTTGATTGCCTTCGTGTCATTTGGTCGAATAAATGTTTCTGTCCAACCGAGTCAACTCACTCAGAATTAGAAAAAGCAAAACTTGTCGGCATCAGTTCTTCTTCTTTTCTTGTTCTCTGTTTCGTCGATCAGTTATTGTTATCCCAAATCATGGCTGATGCTATCATTTCTGGAATCTTACAGCAGCTAACTGTGATCATTGATCGACAGGTAAATCAAGAGATTGGGCTTCTGGTGGGTGTGAAGAAAAATGTCCAAAAACTAACCAGCAGTCTCGAAACCATCCGAACTGTACTCATCGATGCAGAGAAAAGACAAGTGAAGGAGGGCGGCGTGAGGATTTGGTTGGATAAACTCAGAGACATATCATACGACATGGATGATGTGTTGGATGAGTGGAACACTGGAATTCTCAAATCACAGATTGAGGGTTTCACATTTGCAAAGGGTATTGTTTATCAGGCGAAGGTATGCCCCTTCTTTCCCCTCTCTTGTTTTTGTTTCAGACAAATCGTTTTACGTCGTGACATTGCTCTTAAGATTGAAGGGATAAATAAAGATTTAGATGATGTTGTGAGGGAGAAAGAGAGATATAATTTTAGTGTTAGTAGCAGTGTAGATGAACCTCTGAGGTTGAAAAGTACTTCTTTTGTTGATGTATCTGAAATATGTGGTCGGGATGAGGAGATGAATGTTTTAAGAAGTAAGTTATTGTGTGAGGATAGCAATAAACGGAAGGAGCTTCATACGATTTCGATTGTAGGTATGGGTGGCATTGGGAAAACAACTCTTGCCCAATTGGTTTACAATGATGGTGAGGTCGTAAGGAATTTTGAGAAGAGAATATGGGTGTCTGTATCGGATCCTTTTGATGAAGTTAGGATTGCAAAAGCAATCATCGAAGCTCTGAGAGGTGTTGCGTGTAATTTGGTTGAATTGGAATCTCTTCTGCAATATATTAATGAATCTATTGTAGGAAAGAAATTTCTTCTTGTCTTAGATGATGTGTGGACAGAAGATTATAATAGGTGGGAGCCATTGTCTAATTGTTTAAAGAATGGTCTTTGTGGGAGTAAAATTTTGGTTACCACACGTAAAGAGACAGTGGCACGTATGATGAAATCAAGTGATATTGTTACTGTTATGGAACTGTCTGAAGGAGAATGTTGGTCATTGTTTAGGAGGTTCGCATTTTTGGATAAGTCTCCTGAGGAGTGTGAAAAATTGGAAGGAGTTGGTAGGAAAATTGTAGACAAGTGTAAGGGTTTGCCTCTCGCAGCAAAGACTATTGGGAGTCTTTTACGTTTCAAGAAAACAAGAAAAGAATGGCAAAGTATCTTAGATAGTGAGATGTGGAAATTAGAAGAGTTTGAAAAAGGTTTGTTCCCTCCTCTGTTACTAAGTTATAATGACTTGCCTTCCATGGTAAAACGGTGTTTCTCATACTGTGCTCTCTTTCCAAAAGACTATGATATTGATAAAGATCAATTGATTAAATTGTGGATGGCTCAAGGTTATCTTGGATTAGAGCAAAATAAAGAGATGGAGACAATTGGTCAAGAGTTTTTTGACATCTTAGAAACACGTTCTTTCTTCCAAGATTTTCTTAGAGATGATGATGGTATTATTACAAAATGTAAGATGCATGATATAGTGCACGACTTTGCCCAATTCCTGACAAAGAATGAGTGCTTTACAATTGAAGTCAATGATCTCACAGAATCAAGCATGATCTCTTCGTTTGTGAAAGCTCATCATTCAATGTTGATACTTGGTAATGTCACTTCATTTCCTATCTCTATTTGTAACATCAAAAAGTTGCGCAGCTTATTGATTGAAGATTCATACTATTCATTGATTAGTACGGTCTTACCAAAACTATTCAATGAATTGACATGTTTGAGGGCATTAGGTATGAGAGGACATCATCGTGATATGAACTTAATTAAGGTGATTCCTAGAGAGATAGGAAAATTGATCCATTTGAGATATCTTAACTTGTCTAAGAACGGTGAGATAGAAGAGTTACCTGAAATATTGTGTGAGTTGTATAATTTGCAAACTTTAGATCTTGGTTGGTGTACCAATCTCAAAAGATTACCCCAAGGGATCGGAAAGTTAATCAATCTAAGGCATTTAATAAATGATGCAACTTCACTGAGTTACATGCCCAAAGGGATTGAGAGATTAACTTCTCTTCGGACTTTGAGCATTTTAGTGGTGAATGGAGGTGGCCATGGCAGCAAAGCTTGTACTCTTGAATGTCTTAAAAACTTGAGCCATCTTCAAGGATCTCTTCTTATAAGAGGACTGGGAAATGCTACAAGGGTGGGTGAGGCTAAGCAAGCAATACTTGAGCATAAGAAAAACCTCTTTCATTTGGGTTTATATTTTGATTTTGAGGAAATAGAGGAAAGAATGAATGAAGATGAAGAAGTAGTTCTTGAAGCTTTACAACCCCCTCCAAACTTAGAGAAATTAGAGATAGTTATGTATAAAGGCAACACTCTGTCTCGCAATTGGATGATTTCATTAACAAAGTTGAAGGTGTTAACTCTCAGCTCTTGCATGAACTGCAATTCTTTTCCGCCTTTGGGAAACCTGTCATCGCTTGAATCACTTTACATTTGGAAAATGAAGAGTGTGAAAAAAGTAGGGAATGAGTTTTTGGGAATTCCCAGCTATGCGATATCATCATCTTCATCTTCATCAGTTGTTTGCTTCCCCAAATTGAAGTCTCTTGAACTATGGGACATGGAAGAATGGGAAGAATGGGATTATGGGATCGAAAGAAGGGGAGAAGAAGATATTGCAATTATGCCATGCTTAAGTTATATGAGAATTGGGTACTGTCCCAAATTAAAGGCGCTTCCAAACCACCTTCTTCAAACAACTCCGGAGAAAATAAAGATCATCATGTGTCCTACCCTGGAGAAATCAGAAACATTCAAAACCATCATAAATTATCATTGATTTTTTCACCCCAAGGTAATTTCTTCTCCTCCGTTTAAGTTGGACTTTCTCATGTTCAGTTCACCAACCTTATTGAGTGTATCTTTTGGGCTCAGTTATCCTTTTTCCTCTTGTTATACTTGCAGATGTTGGCTAAGAATGCACTATCAAGCATGAAATCACGAAAACACCATCAAATGCTGTTGGGGCATGATGTCAAGTGTTGGTGTGTGAAACTAAACTAGACGAGTGAGTATCTTGTACAAATTTCTGTCGTAGTATATACCTTGATTATGTAACATCCCTATGACAATCTATTATTCTTTTTATTTTAATGTCTCTGGATAATTCTTCTAGATACTCACTGTAGATTAAGGACATTGCATAGAGAATGATATTTGGAATGGAAGCAACTTGTTATGGCTGGATGTGCATTAAAGGAAATTTTTTCCATTAATATGTGAAAGGTATGTTAAGTGATTGATACCATATGTTAGATAAGTGAAATATAATACAGCTCTCTTGTGTCTGCATACTTTTGAAGATATAAAATCGTAGTTGGTAATTTGTCAACCCATGGCAGAAGCCTGCAAATTTCTTGTCTCCATGGCTGGATTTATTAAGTTGCTTGAAGAATCGCTCAACTGAAAAGTCAAGTCACCATCAAGAGAAAAGAAGATTTATCTTGCTCGGCGTTTATACTTTCTGAGTAAAAATCGGGGAATCTCGAGCAAAATTCTAGACCATTTCGTCATTTATGTGACATAAAAAGAAATATAACAAAGGTTGAAAACCAATGGCATGTTGCCTACACGTTGCATTTTTTTTTTTTTTCAATCTTTTATATAGAAAATTGGATTCAATGTTGTAGACTAATTTAGCATGTCAAACGTTAAACCATCGATTGCTCCAACTAGAAGCTTATTGATCCTATTGATTAATAATTTAATGATACGGACTTCAATTTAGGGAATGGAAGATTATCAAATTTATTAATTGTTATTTTCATATTTATTAGTTTGTTCCCACAAGTGATTTTGTTAGATCGATTCAATATATCAGGAATATATCTAATTTTTTATGCTTAATTTTAAATCTTTATTTATTTTCATCAAATATAAAAATATAACTTATATGACAATTATATAATATTGTCTCATTTATTTGTTTAAAAAATTTATATATTTAATATTATTATTATTTTTTTAACAAAAGATATTCGGAACAAGACGTAATTAAAATTATTTTATTAATTTTCTCTGGAGTTGGTGGGAGTGTAAGTCTTTCTTCTTTAATGCCGTAGAAATTTGGTGGGAATGTTTATTGATGGGTATCCAATTCTTAATGTGTTCACATTATTCTTTTCTTTATTAACTACCTTGGTTTCATTCTTTGTGGCTTATAGTTCGGGTCAACACATTATTCTTTTCTCTTTATTAACTACCTTGGTTTCATTCTTTGTGGCTTATAGTTCGGGTCAAGCCCGACCCGATCTCAATATTCAATTCCTACTACCCGGCAATGAAAATTGAACGATGGAGGGAAAAGAAAATAGAAAATAGAATGCGAATAATTAGCTTTTCAATTTTTACCAACCAAACTCATCGAAAATTAGAAGACTCTTAAAATTATGTTTTTGGTATAAAAGTCAATATTTCGGTGCAGTTAGTGGATTTCACTTATTCTACCTTTGATTTTTTTTTTTTTTTATATAAATATTTATATTTTATTTAAATAATAAAATAAAGTGGTTGAGAATTTTTTTTATAAATACCACTCTTTTTGTAATAAATCAGTATGCATTTGATGAATTGAAATTTCTCTTATTTTTATTTTGAAATTGTTTATATTAATTAATTTCATTTACATCTTAAACTCTCTTTTAATTATATTTTAAATTAATATTTATAACATATTATCATTCTAATATGTAAAGTATTTATAATTTTAATTTAATATTTTTATATTATTATCTTTATAATTATATTATTTTTATTATATAATTGTGATTATACAAATAATCTTTATTAATATATTATGTGGTTGCTATTAAAATAGATTTTTCACATTAAAAAATAAGAATAATATGCATTATTTGTTAATATTATTTTATTAATAAAAATTAATAAAAAAGAGCTAATTAAAATTTGAAATTCTGAAATTAACTTCATAAAATTTCTCTAGTAAAACTTGAAATTCTGAATAAATATTATTACAACTTAGAGTTTTATATGGGTTAGATGTCCCTTATATTATTTTTATTATTTTATCTCTTTTATTTTTTCTATTATATATGAAACTTGAAGTTTTAATATAATTAATTAAGATTTGAAGTTCTGAAAATAAATTAGAATATAAAATTTAGACCTAAAGTTTTAAATATATCAAATCTAAAATTTTAATATAATTAGAATTAAAAAATTTTGTATAATAATTAATAAATTAAAACCTAAAATTTTAAATTTATAAAGAATTATATGTATGGACCTGAAATTTTAATTATATGCATGAAAGTTATTAAATTTTTATTCTTTATATGATATATTTCACTTTTATATTATTAATTTCTCTTTAATTTTAATGAATATATTATAATGATAAGTCTTAAAAATTTAAAAATTTCTACTCTTGTTGTTACTAAATACAACTATTTTTCTTAAATTCTAGATGTAAGAATATATTTACAATCCTATGAATTAGAAGATACTATCAAAATAAAAAATCAATCATCCCTACAAGATAGATTAAAGACTATAACATTTTTATAGCATCATTTACATGAGAGCTTGAAAGCTCAATATTTCACTGTTGAGAATCTTTTAAATTTATAAAAAAATTTAAAAGAGAGATTTGATTACCAGAAAAATATTTTCTTACCTAAAGCAAAAGATAAGTGAATGAATATGAGATAACAAGATTATAAAATATTTACTGAATATAATTCTTCCCTCTTTTATATCGTTTTATTACTAAAATTGTATGACAAAGAAGTATCTAAGTATGCTAAAGAAGACATTTTTTACTTTTCATGCAAATAATATAATTCTACAGTAATAATATCGAGAATATAAGTTTTAAAAGTACTCTTAATTTATCTCTTATCTTTTGTTGGCTGAATAAAATAATAAATTTCTGTTAAAAAATCATAAAAAAAAATGTCTAATTGAATCTATGCCACTTTTAGAAGTAATTGTGAGTACTATTAGTAATTATAGATGTGATAGAAATTATAAGAAAAGGCATGTTTATTGCCCTCGCGATGATAATAAATTCTCAGGATAATAGGGTAATAAAAATAACTATAACTATAACTACTAAAATAAAATGTTTATGAAAGACAATATCATAATGATAAGTTCAGAAATTTTTTTAATGATTTATATTAAAGATGTGAAGAGAAAAGGTTTTTATCACATATAAAGCACTCGAAAAAGATAAA
>JAWDEX010000011.1:1809315-1820552 GCA_035221805.1 Trichilia hirta | reverse complement strand
GTCCGTAAATGGAGATTCAGAGGTAGTCCATCCATTTGTGGTAGTCTGCTTCATTTTCTGAATTTATAGCATTATTAATTCTTGGATTATATTTTTCTTATGTATACATTCTTTTGCAGACAAAAGCACTGAAGGAAATGAGCCGGCATTTGAGAGAAGAAAATGAAACTTTGACCAAGGAAATTGAGCAATTACAAGAAGATAAATGTGCTGGTGTTGAAGAAGTGGTGTATCTCAAATGGATAAATGCTTGTTTGCGATATGAGCTGCGAAATTATCAAGTCCCAGCTGGTAAGACGGTTGCGAGAGATCTTAGCAAAACTATAAGTCCCAGGTCTGAGGACAAAGCAAAGCAGTTAATACTTGAATATGCAGATGCTGAAGGGCTTGGGGACATGTTGGATATCGGTTCTGACCAGTGGTCATCCTCTCAAGCCTCCTGTCTCACGGACTCCGAAAACCCTGACTACTCTTCTGTTGACAAGTCATCCGTTGCCAAGACCAATAAATCAAGCAATGTCAAATTATTCCACAAGTTTCGGAAACTCACTCTACGGAAAGATGTTAGTCCTCATAAGCAAGGTTCATCTGGGGACAAAATGGCATCATTTGAAGATAGTGACTCATCCCAGAATAGTTCAAATGCTTTAACAGGGATGAATACATATTCTGAGGTGTCAAGTAAGAGAACCCCAAATTTGTCTCTGAGTTTGCCTAGAAATTCTTTGGATATTCAAAGCTTGAGGAATACAAAGAAAGATGATAATAAGAATCGGAGGAACAGTGATTCAGCATTTCCTTATGGATATAAGAAATACAATTCAGGTAGAAGAAGTGCTGGTGATTTGGAAAATCAATCTGATGTGGATACTGACTTGTTGAAATTTGCTGAAGTTTTGAAGATTTCCCATGGTAGCAAAAAAGGGAAATTGCGAAGTAACTCTGCATCGTTTACTTTCGGCTGACTGTAAGTAATATATAGTTTCATACCCTGTTTATAAATACATTAATCTCAATTGTTTTAGCCAGGTTTTTACTAGTTAAAACCAGTATACCTTGTATTTAGGTATTAGAAGCCATTAGAAACTAATTTTCCATAGCAAGGAAACAAGTGCAATAGGCAATAAGTGCTCTGTAAAATGCTTCAAGCATTTGGAAACAAAATCATCGAATACAAATGTGGGTTTAGTCTGCAAGAAGTGCATTACTCAAATGAATTTACTTCTTAAATTTTATGTTTAATTTCACTTATTTCTGCAAGTGTTTTTCCTTAATTTCTATTACGGTTGAAAGCCATGCAACTGTGCAAGTTTGTTTTTCTCTATTTAACCGACTAGTCAATCGAAGTCTTCGAAGTAGATTACTTGTCATTTGTCACCAATGATGGCAATTGGATTAAATATTTAAAAGTATAAATGATTAATAAAAATATAAAAATGATTATTTAACCTAATAATCTAATGTATTCTGAAAATATACTTTGAAACTATTTTTAAAATTTACACAAAAAATAAAAAAATTATAAATATACGTCAAGAAAAAAATTATTGGTATTCTTTAGTTTTTTTTTTCTTTTATTTATGTTATGAATTTTAGGAATGTATAAAATCAGAATTGGAGTGTGTAATAGGATAATAATAATGTGAGGATATAAATTTTTTATATAAATTCGTGTACAAATTACATCACATCACGTTATAATATTAATGTTTACTTGATCCACATCTTATATTACTATTAATTACATTGATTTTGTAATTTTACAAACTAATACTATTATTACTATTGTATCCTTATTACTACTCAATTCATATTAGTGTATTGCATTTGTGTAGTGTTTCACTCTCAAGCGAGTAAAACAAAATTTTTATTGACTATAAGAAGTAAATATAATACCATCTAAAAATAATTAAAATGTCCGTAGATTATTAAAAAATAATTAATATATTAAATTTATTTTAACTTATGTAAAAAATTAAAATTAAACTAAATATAACATAATATAATATTATGTGATAAACGAATTCGCATAACACAATTATTATTTATATAATCATATCTTTAATAAAAAATTGATGAATTAGAGGGCTAAAACATAAATACAATACAATTACTAAATAGGTAACATAAATTTAACATAATTATTATTTATGTCAATTTTTTTCATTTTAAATTTATTATTTATATCAAATTTTTGTTAGATAATTATGCTGCAATTTTTATTTTTTTTTATAATTTTTAATTTATAAAACTTACAAGAATGTTAAAAAAATGAAAATTGTAATAAAAAATTTAGAGATAATGTTCTAGCAGGAGTTAAATACATGGCAGCCTGCTCTATTATATTTGGTGTAAATTTTATTTAAGGTAATGCTAAAGTGCTACATTTTGTTATTTTTTCAAATTTTTATTATAATTTTAATTTTTTGTTATAATTCTCAATTTTATTTGTATTTTTATAAATTAAAAATTGTAACAACAAACCAAAAAAATTATAAGGCAAATAATGAAAAATTATATTTAAAGAGTTGATAAATGATATAGCGAAGAACATGATTTGCAGGGCTACAGTGGTTTTTCAAAATTTGTATTATAATTTTTAATTTTTCTGTTATATTTTATAAATAATAAAAAAATTAAAATTATAATATAAGAGTCAAAAAATATAATAAAAATTTTAAAAAATATAACGAAAATTTAATAATATGTAATACAATAAAAACCCTGCCCATGGGCCTCTATATGACTGTTAATTATTTAATTCCATTGTTAATAAAATATCATTATTGTACGTTTAATTCCTTAAAGCGTCATATTCCACATACCCCTTTCAGGTAAACGAGATTGCATACTAATACAGTAGTACAAAAACGACACAGTTTTCAATGAGGCTCTGACACGTGTCAATTAAAGCAGCGAGTAACGACTCTTTTCCTCCTCCAACCATAGCAAATCCGTACATAGCATCCGTACTCCTAGATAAAACACACACTCATTTCCACTCTCAGCCCTCAAAACGATGCGCTTCACGTTTAATTCCATCTCATTCTTTTAGATGCGTGTCATTTGCCTAAAGCGAGTACTAATCACTTTAAATAACAAACTCTCAGTGCCTCACTGTCATAACGAACAAACAAAGAAAGGACACCTCTCTCTCTCTCTCTCTCTTTCTCAGGATTTTCCCACTTTTTCCCTGCAATTTTTTCTTGGGTTTAGGGTTTTCGAAAAGCAATCAAACCTCAAGAAACAAAAGAAACTGTCACCGTCAACACTGTTTCTGCGAAAACAGCCGCAGCAAATGCTACCGAATGCAATAACTCCTGCAATGCTTCACTCTCCGCCGAGTAATTCACTGTACGTAGGAGACCTACACCCGGAAACCGTCGAGTCGGACTTGCTGGATTCTTTTTCTAAAATCGGACCTGTCGCCTTCGTTCACCTATGCCGCTGCTCACTTACCAACAAGAGCCTTTGTTACGGTTACGTCAACTTTTACAACCGCACTGTTGGTATAATTACTAGCCCTACATTTCGTCCCTCTTCTGGCATTTTTGAGTATGTTTGTTTGTTTGTTTGCTTCTTGTTCTCATGAACTTTCTGTTCTGGATTTTTTCCTTCTGTCTTTTTTTTTTTTTTCTTTTTTTCTTGCTTTCTCGAAAATGGTGTCTCCTCATATGTACGTACGTACGTACGTATGTATGTATGTATGTGGTATACATAATGCAGGTATACATGCGTTATTTCTTTCTTTCCTTTTGGATTCTTTTCTTGGGTTTCTGGGTTGATGGAGATATGGATCAAATGGTGTTTCTGTGTCTTTCCATGGGTTTGTTAGAGGGGATATCTAGGTTTTATTTTCTTCAGTTTTCCATGTTCGAGATTTCGTATTATTATCGCATATGAAAAGGTATGAAATGATATTCTTGGTTCTATCGAAGTTTTCCTTCCTTTATTTTCTTTGCTATGCAATAGATTTGTTCTTGCTTCGTTAAGGGGTTTCGTCTGTTTTCTGTTTTGCGCTTAATGTTGATATAGATAAATGTAATCTGGTTATATGTGTACCGGTTTTGTGCTTGATTTGTTGCCTTCTGTTTACTTTGGATATACTGACTCTGTTTTTCTCTTGTTTTTCTTATTAATTTTCTTGGTTTTGCTACTGGGTACCTTCTTTCATAATTGTTTTTGGACAATAGCTCATTATTTTTTTCTCTTCGATCATCTAAATGATTTATTACCTTTTTTGTTATCCTTGTATTTTCAGCATGTAAGGCTATGGCATGCTTAAACTACACTGATATGAAGGGAAAACCAATGAGGATAATGTGGTGTCAGAGGGATCCTTCTCTAAGGAAGTGCGATGTTGGTAATCTCTTTGTCAAGAACCTAGACCCTTCAGTTGATGGCACATGCTTGCTTGGTTTGTTCTGCCCATTTGGCACTGTGCTTTCTTGCAAGGTGGCAGAAGAAAATGGCAAGAGTAAGGGTTTTGGATTTGTTCAGTTTGACTCGGAGGAATCAGCCGTGCTTGCTCGTACTGCCCTTCATGATACTTTCTTTTGTGGGAAGAAATTGTGAGTGCTCTATTTCTCTTGGTGTTTCTGGTTTATTATGAAAAAGTGAGTATGAAAGGAATTAAAAGAAATCAAACTTCCAATATTACACTTGTCTTGTTCTGGTTACCCAAAAGAAAAGAAATTAAAAATGAAATGAAATAGATTCATGCTTCATTTTAGGCTCAGAGACTAGTTGCACCTTATCTGAGGATAGTGATTGTAATTGTATTTTGCCATTAGTTGTTTCTTTCCTGTGCTGAATTTTTCTTGGTGGATTTTGTGAACATTTCCTACAGAATGCGTTTCATTTGGATACTGTACTCGTACACTCTAGACCAAGTTATATAGATTTAACAATAACTTGTAGACAAAAATGTATTTTCTATAGTAACCATATTCGTTGATTTCTAAGGGCTCTTGCAATAATTACTTTCTTACCTATGATTTGTTTGATGCACTTATACTTTAGGTATGTTGCCAAATTTGTCAAGAAGAGTGACAGGACGCCCACTGATGAAAGCTTAAATTTCACCAATGTTTATGTGAAAAATCTAGTTGAAGATGTGACAGAGGAATCCCTACATGAGATATTTTCCAAATTTGGGAAGGTTTGTAATGTTGTCATCATGAAAGATGAGAATGGTAAGTCAAGAGGCTTTGGATTTGTCAACTTTGAGTCACCGGAGGATGCTAGAAAAGCTGTAGACGGCATGAATGGTGAACAATTGGGTAAATTTTCAACTTCTGTTGTTTTAAATTTTAAATATCGTACGTGTTTAGGAGAACTGTTTTTGTGATGCTGAAATTCATTTGCAAAACAGGTTCAAAGATTTTGTTTGTTGGAAGGGCTCAGAAAAAGGCTGAGAGGGCTAAGAGATTGCAACATGAGCACAAGGAAACATACCTTTCACATATTGAGAAGTTGAAGGCTTCAAATCTGTATGTGAAGAACCTTGATGTCCTCGTAAATGAGAAGAAGTTGCTAGAACTTTTCAGTGGTTTTGGAAGAATAATGTCAGTAAAAGTGATGCGCCAGGGTAATGGCAGGAGCAAAGGATTTGGGTTTGTGTGCTTCTCCACTCCTGAAGAAGCGAAGAATGCCCTGGATACTCTGAACGGTAAACTCAATATCCCTGTATGTGCCTTCTACCATATTTTGTTGTTTCTGCAGCTGATTTTGTTCTATTCTATACGAGAGTTATTTTCACAGGGATTAATTTTGAAGGAAAGAATCTCTGTGTGACAATGGCTCAGAGTAAAGAAGATCGCCAAAATGCTTTTTCCTTATTTCAGTCTGCTAACTGCCCTGTCCCTCCTGAATATCCTCCTTACTATTTCAATTACCATCCATTCCAGCTACTGCACCAGCCAATCTCATATCAACATTATAATAACAATATGGGTATCCAATATCCTTTTCCTGCACAGAATTACCTGAACAACTATTCATACTACGTAAGGACATTCTCTCAATCATTTCTGTAACTAGGTTTTGATCAACTCTCTCTTTCACTTTTAATTTAGTTGCAAAACCACAGATTCCAGTGAGACCAGAATATCTTGGGAGCAGCGGAAACACCAACTGGGCCAACAAACAGCATGTAAGTTACCTTTTACTATAATCATCTTATAGTTTATAATGTATCCTCTTAATTTTTTTTATCCTTCACATTGTTTCATTCGCTCACTTCCATCCTGTTTTGCAGTTTGTGACATACTCTACCTCTAATGTTTGTAACCAAGATCTGAACCGTGGGACTTCTATGGGTCTCCGATCAGGCAGCAGGAAGAAGTGGAACAGAAGAGATACACCTGTTGAAAGTTCCCACAAAACAGCTATCAATGGGAATAATGCTGTGGACGTTGTACGCCCCATGGTTGATAATCTTCAGGTTTGCGACTCTCAACATCTTTCTTCTCTAAGTTTATATATCAGTCAATTGAGTCTTTGAGGGAATCTGCAGCTTTAAGTGTCTATAAGTGTGGGTTTTGCTTGTGTTATGATATGTCTGCTAACAAATTCTCTCTCTTTAGCCTGAGCGTACAGCAAATATAACTGAAATGGTGCTGAAAATGAACGACTCTGAGTTAATCAAGTTGCTCAACGCACCAAATTCCATGGCTAAACAAGCTGACAAGGCGGCTCCGGTTTTGGAGGAGAAAAATACTAGCTCCTGTCCGGATGATGCTGTTGAATTGCCGAGTGGCTTGGGCCACTAACCATGGCATTAGACATTCAGATGCTCACTACTCCGGTTTCTGTCAAGAAGCATTGGACTCATGTACAGCTGATCTGCAATACTTTGTTAGTTTCCTCTTTTTTCGTCTTTCTGAGAAGATGAAACTATCACTAAACTGTCAAATCTGTTACTGGGAGGGACCATCCCAGTTAAACTTGGTACCGTCTTAGCTAAATTGGAACATTAAATCTTTCCTGATTGATGTGGAATTTTGAGTATTATTCTATGTGGAACAGAACGAGTAGATATTTTCTGATTATTGTGGCCTTCTGTTTTTCGTTTCATGTTCATCTATTGTTATGCTTTGCTTGGTCATTTTGTCTCGATATGCATGTAGGCCCAGCAAAAATTGGAGTCGATCTCTATCTTTGCAGGCGTATAAAATTTGTTGCCAGCTTTTTGGATCAGGATCTGCATTTTTTAAGCTTCTAAATGGATTTTATACTTGATTATGGTTTGATTTTCGTTTCATGTATTGAACATCCGTGTTTTCGCTTTTGTTTTTTGTCTTCCCTGTTTTTTGATGTTGATAATATCTTACAGGAAGAAACTTCTCTTGATAGACAACATAGTTTCTCATTTCCAAAATTATTTAAAATAAGCTTTTTGATTCACTCAGGATTAAGAGCAATAGTAAATACTAGTACTACAATTAAAACATTTTATAGAAGAAACAGAAAATTCGCAAGGGAAACTTAAAATTAGCTATGGACAGCTGGATAAGCTGAAGTATATTGACATCAAGAAGACTAGAAAACCTCAGCAGCAATGTTGATCTGATCCGTGGACTTGGATATCTTGTTCAAATAAGGGCAAATCCTTGAACGATCAATGCATCAGCGAGAACCTGATTAGCAGCCTGAGATGGATGAACACTGTCCCAAAACACATATTGGGAGGCATTTGAACATGTTCCAAGTGACTTTGGATTGCACAAAAATACTGTTGTTTCTATAGTTCCTGTTCCACAACAGCCTTTCGTTGCTTCCACAAAACCTAACAGAACATAGACGTAATTGAATTTATTAACAATCGTAATATAATACTTATATCATGTTTCAATTCACCAGTTGACTAAGTTCCTGAGTTTGTGCAATACCAGATTTTGAGGGAGATTTAACAAGATCGTAGAGTGGCTGGAAAATATCGAAAATCACTATTTTTGCATCAGGAAGTTGCTTTTGGAGATTTGTTGCTGCAGAGTTGATCTTCTTGTTAAATTGCTGAGCATCTGTGTTGATTCTAGAGACGCAGCCGCTCTCATGATATCCAAATAAAGTTCTTGCAAGAGGAAGACAACCCAAGGGTGGAAGCGAAGTCACTCCAAATTTCCTGGCTCCCAAACCATACAAATTCTGTACAACAAAGCAGTGAAAACTTCATTATCAAATCCATTTTTTCCAAGAAATTGTGGTATATTAGCTTAAAACACTGTAGTGAGTGGAAAATACCTTGATTAAACTTGTGAAATCGTTGACAAGGATTGAACCATACTGATCAGGAGTATAAACTTTGTTAAGTAAAGGGTTCACGTACTAATTCTGAAGATAGTCTCCACTCCCAGCACCCACTATGTATATTGCGTCCTTGATTATGGTAGCTGATTGGTTGCTACCAGCAACATTTGCTAGCTTACTCTGGTATTCTCTGTAGTACTGCAACTGCTGAGTCAGAGGAATTGCATGCTGCAACACAAAGAAGAGGAAATGATTGATAATGTAGATTACTAACATGTAAAGATTAATACAATATTGAATATTCTTACGTTTAGGACTGCGGTTCTATCATCATAACCAGATCCAGCTGAGGCAAAGTTGGCTCCAATAAGAAGGTTCTTCCCTGAAGCTTCTGGACTAAGATATGCTGGAGCATAACTTTTAAACCCTAGAGTATCAGCTGCAAAACAAATTCAAAGAAAGAAACAGAAGTTAAATCTAACAGGTAAACTTGAGAATTCTATTTTTAGATTTGTTGTTTTTACTTACCAGTGAAGTCGGTGGCTAATTTCCCGTTGCAAAATCTTCCTGTAGGTTGTTGATTGATGAAATCTCTTCCATAAGGAGGGTAATCAGCTTTCAAAAGAGTGGCAAGATAATTGTTGTTGCCAACATCTACAGCAGAATCCCCAAAAGTTATGATTGCAGGAACAAGAGGTGCTGCATCTTGAGCATACACTCTGCTTGCATATGCAAATGCAAGCAAAAATAATGTTGTTTTCCTGCAAAAAGTCTTCATTTTCTTTAAGGATGGATTTTGAGTCCATTGAACTGTGAATTGGTACTTATAATAGAAAGGACAATGGACCAATATTCAAGATATGTCTTAAAGGAGGAGGATAGAAGTTGAGGAGTGCAGTCAATAAATGAAAGAAGTTCAAGTCACTGTATGAACATTGAAGACATTTGAAATTATCATTGAAGATGAGAACAACATCTGAGCAAGTGCTTAGGTTTTCCTGTTTTCTAATTTGATATGTCCATTTTTATTTCAAAAGATAAAGAGGTTGAGGCATTATGAGTTGGAAGCACGAGGAAGTCGCATGTGCTTCAGTTAATATTGGTGACACATTGCTTCCAAGGTCCAACTAGTTGCAAAAATGCAGCATATATCTATTTACACATATGTGTTGGAAATATAAAGTCTTATTATAAAAGGAAAGTTTATTGATTATTTTTTACATAGGATTATTATTATTTTTTATTTAAAAAAAATTAGAATTATTTTAAAAATCTATATACAAGTATACTATTTACATGTGTTGGAAATATAAAGTCTCATTATAAAAGAAAAGTTTATAGATTATTTTTTACTGAAATAGGGTTATTGTTATTTTTTATTTAAGGAAAATAGAATTATTTTAAAAATCTATATACAAGTATACTTTTTATTTAATTTAATATTCAATAAAGTTAATAATTACTTTTAAGTAATGATATGTCGAACATTGATCATAGTCGATTAATTTTTAATTAAATTTTATTTGTTAATTTTTATTTTTATTTTTCTCTTTTTCAAAAAGTGTGTCTAGAGTTTAGAGATTTTGTTTAAGAAATTATGAGTTTATTAAAGAAAAAGAGAAAATTGTAGCCATCATTTTTTATTGTTGCCGTCCGCCGTCATCTATCACCATCAACTCCAATTGACTCAGACGAAGCCAATAACCCTAAGCATTCTTCATGCAAACACTGCTTGCAACTCCACTACAAAGAGATTGAAAAAACCTAAATGATGCCAACATCATCAGCATTGTTCATCTATATAAGACCGTTGGTCAACTCAAAAGATGACAGTGAGCAAACTCTTAGGAATCATTCTATCATACATTGTCAGGAATGCCATTGAGAGGAGATCAAAAAATCCAAGCACCATAAAATCATAGCTACCATTAGTTTACGATAGTTCAATGATTAGCGATCATTGTTCCACCTAGAAGAATTTGACAACCAAACCCCGAGCATTATTCATGGCATACAACACCCAAAAGGCTGCCAAGAGAAGATTAATAAATCCAAACATAGCCACCCTTAGTTCAACATTGAGAATTCGTGATAGTGAATGATTACTCAAGATTTACTTGCGCATTTTTTTTTAAAGAAAAAAAGTGATACATTTGAGACTTTTAGAAGTTTTTCTAAGAGAATCTAAAATGAGTTAGGTTATAAGCTTATTAAGGTAAGGAGTGATCAAGGAGGAGAGTTTGTAAATTATAAGTTTGAAGCATTTTGTAATAAACATAATTTTGCTTACAACTTCTCTGTACTTAGAACACCTCAACAAAATGATTTACTAAAAAGAAAAATAAGACTTTACAAAAGATGAGTATAACTATATTTAGTAAATATAAGCTACCATAATATTTTTGAGCTGAAGTAATTAATATGGCTTGTTACATCTCAAATAGGGTGTTGATTAAAATATTTTTTGAAAAAACATCGAATGAGCTCATTTATCAAAGAAAGCCAATGATTAGCTATTTTAGGGTATTTGAATATAATTATTATATCTTAAACACTAAAGACAATCTTGAGAGGTTTAAGCCTAAAATTGAAATGGGTATATTCCTAATCTACTCTTTTAAGAGTAAAGCATATAGAGTATATAATTAAAGAACTCAACTGGTTGAAGAAATTATGCATATATTCTTTAATGAGTTAGATTCGGATGTAGCTAGGATGATAGTTAAATAAAAAGCAAAAAAAAAATTAAGGTTATAGAAAAGTTGAATGATTTAAGAATAGATGATACTTCTAAGAATAAAAGAAAAGAGGTTATAGAAGAATATGTACATAACTCTCCTAGGAAACTTTCAAAGGCTAGGAGGTATGCATCAAATCACCCTAAAGAATTGATTATCGATAATCCTTCTTAAGAAGTTAGAACTAGAAGAACTAATAGTGAATTACCTTAAAACCTTGTATTTGTATCTCAATTAGAGCTTAGTAAG
>JAWDEX010000011.1:1782014-1792665 GCA_035221805.1 Trichilia hirta | reverse complement strand
GTCAAAAGTTTTTAAGAAATAGAAAGTGGTATTAAGGACGTGTTTCTTGCTTCATATTTGTGACAGACAATACGTTTAATTACTTGATAATTAATTACGACATTTCATCTGTAATATAATATTATTCTTGCGTTGTTAACAACCTTTTTATTTTTCATACCCAGTATTTTATTTTAAAATTTTTTTAAATAAATTCTTAAAAATCATACCCAGTATTTTTCATATTCATTTTGTTCATATAAAAGTTTCTTGAGTTTGAGTATCTCAGGCACCATTTTTACACTAGTAAAGAGTTAAATTGGCGTTAAAGTGAAAAAAATTTTCAACAATCTTCATCATCAACCAAAAAATTATCCACATCAATCACTAAGCAAATACTAATTCCAATAAGCAAATACCATCAAACTCTAATAAAAATCATAAACTATATCAAACCCAAATTGAAATTGCAAAACATCCACAAATCCCGAAAAATATTTTCAAAAACAAATTGGTCGAGCTGAGAAATCAAGATTAGAATTAAAATGATTGTTGGTGAATTTGAAGTCACGATGCCAAGAAAAATTTAAAAGAAAATGGTAAATATTGTATTTTTGGAGGTAGAACGATGGCAAGGATTGCAAGGTTTGGTTGTCATCAGTTTGTGAATATGTTGCAGTGCCCCTCAACGGCAAATTGATGCAAGATATATGGTGCATTAAACAACGGTGGAGCTACTTTTGTTGTTGCCATTCTGCCGGATTTCAGCAACGTTTGAACGCAGCAACGATATATTAGGATATGTTATTATATCTGTCGTAGGTGAATGAGGGTGATGGATCTAGAAGTTTTTGGCCATGGTAGCGTACAGAAACTGATCTGAAGCGAGAAAGGGAAGAAAGTAAGATAAAAAAATAAAAAAAATTTCATTAATATGCACTTTATAAAAAATTAAATTATTATGACAGATATAATTTTTAAAAAAAATATTATAGATATTTATTTACTTTATAATAAACAATTTTATTGTATTGTGTAAGATGTTAATGTTATAATTAAATTGTTTGAATGTCAATGACAGCTTTGGCTACCAAAAAGCGGAAAATTAAAAGATTTGTTACAATGGTAAGGGGGTAATTTGCATTTTTTTTAAATATTAGAGGTAAGTGATAATATCATCAACAATCAGGGAAGAAATTGAAATATTCCCTAATTAATTGGAGTGCATATATCACACGGTGTTAAGAGTTTTTTTTTACCATTTCTGAATAATCAAATCATGTGAAATTGATTTTTTATATTATGCATTAAATTATGAAATGATTTATGAAGAAATGAGTGTTAAGATAGAATTTTCTTTGAATAGGAAGATGGATTTATTCCCATTCAACAATTCCCGAATATTTTCTAATGGAGACGACAAACCGTTCATGGGAGCAAAACATGAGCGACATGTCTTCCACAATATCTTTGCATGGACTACTTATTGTTATGGACCAATGCTACAAGCCAAGCCCATATTAGCCCAACACTATCAAAACGTCTTATTTAAACTAGAGACGGAATAGATTTTGATTTACGCTATCAATTCTGACGGAAAAAAAGGGTTTAAATAATAGAATTTACATCTTGTGTTAATTTGAACCTTTTAAACAGTTTACGAATTGTTTCAAAATATATATTTTTATTTATCTTAAATATAAATATTATTTTTTATTATATTCTTATTTATTAATTATTAATCACAACGGTATTGGCATGTTTGGAGTACAGTATTTACCGGATAAAATGGCCAGATGGAGGGTGAGAATTTGTGGTGTAGTAGATGAAGAATTTATTTTAAGAATAAATATTATTATTATTTAAGTATTTTGGCCATCACACCATCCGACGTCAACAACCGCTGACATTAACCAATCGCCGGTTAATTACCATCGATCACGGGTCAAGTGTCTCCATTTGAATCATTTAAAGTATTTTTAGAATGCTCTCTTTATACTCTACCCCATGGTACACAAATTTTGATTAAAAAAAAATATCATTTTTCGATAAATTATTGTCAAAGTTTCAATAACCTAAAATTTAATTTCACATTTATAATGATGAATTAACTTAATGACTATAGTGATTATCATATGATATTGATTATGCACAACTTTAGTCTACTAGTATTTTAGGTGCTTCACTTAAAGTCAATTTTTTTACGTCATCTCAATCTCAATACACTTTACGCTTAAATTCGTCTCGAATTCATTAAGAGGATGATTGTACAGCGAACTAAATTTTATTTGCCACTGTCACCTAATTGTTCTTATTCAATACTTAAACTACCCAAATTTAATATATCTCAATATTTAAGAGTGTGACAGTGATATTATCATTGGGTTGAACAAATATAAAAGTTTAATAATATCAACAGTGACCCAAAATAAGGACAACGGACAATGAACGACGATGGGGGCATACTCCTCTATCTTCTGGCTAAGGTAATCAATATCAATATGAATATACTTTTAAATTATTAAAAAACGAAATAAATAATAAAATACTAATTATTAAAGTAAATTAGATTGATTGACTAAAATTTGTCCACTCCTAAATTTGGTATTGTATTATATTATACAATTTTTATAATATATATAATATTATTTATTATTTATTAATATATTTTATGAATAGAATTGTAGGCTAAAATTTTACAATTCATCATTCGTGGATTAAATTATTGATTGAATTAAATTTAATCCGTAGAAAATATAATTGATTTTAATATTATCAAATATTTTTACATAAATATAAAGAAATGTTTATTTTTTCATTTTATTTTTAATTGATTCTCATATTTTTTTTATTAAAATCTACCAAAAAATGACTAAATGATATTTAATAGTAAGAATTGATACAACTGTCTTATCTTAAAAAATATTAGATATATTATAAATTGATTAATTTATTTATAAGATAAAATATATCTTTATTCTTTTTTAATCTAAATTTAAATTGCTCAAATATTTAAACTTAAATTTTGAATTATATTTTTAAGCTTAGGTTCAAAACTCAATCCGCAAAATAAATCTAATTCAATCTGCATTATGTTGACTAGAATGGATCGAATTTTGACATATTTACAATTCGCCAATTGGATTGCCTTAAACACAATTCGCATTGTGGAAATTTGAATTAAAATTTGACTCCATCCAATTTAATTCGCAAATTCACACTCCTTCCAAATATAGTGCCAAATTAAATTTAATAAACTACAAAATAATACAGTACAGTACAGTACAATACAATTTACTTCTTTTAATACAATTCCATACGTGGTACTAAACGAAACAACTTGCGTTAAGTCCCAAACATTAAAGTTGCTGACTATTTGCTATTTAACTCATTTGGGCATGAATATGCAATCAAAATGAAGACATTACAAATATCGTTGCTAGAAAATAACAAATAGAATTTACTTTATTGGAAACAAACATACATCAAATCCTCTCACATCGAAACACAAATTGACCAACTTATTATTGTTCTTACAAGATATTCATATTAGATACATATTTGATAAAAATAGTAAACTATTGTCATCTCATAATGTAGTTTATTATATGCTAATAATTCTCTCGTACATCATCATCACCCGGCATGCATATCGAGCCATCAGATTATCCGAGCTTCAGGATTTCACCAGTTTAGCTTTGCGGGGAAGTACTGAAAAAAAAAAAACAAAAAAAAAAAAAGAAAACACTGATATGAACAAATTGAAATTAAAAAAGCAAGGCACGTTCGTAGAATCACACGAATATCACCTTGTTGATGAGGGATAGGTAGTAAGGTTTAAGTTTTTCTACATCTACTCGGACATTGCTCTTGCTGTAAAGGTCATACTTGCTGAACCATGAATATAAAAAATAGTTAAGTGCCTGGAATTAACTAAAGTGCTTAATACTTGGAAAAAGTGCTTATACTCTTACTTGAATATTTTCAGCCACTTCAGACTTTCAACATCCTCCTCATTCATTAAATGCTTGTATGCTCCTGAGCTGTGCATTGCTGCAAATTGAAGTGAAAATTACTAGCACTGATAAGAGTTGAAAACCTAAAAATGCTTGCCAATGAAGTACTTT
Source organism: Trichilia hirta (assembly GCA_035221805.1). Classification (NCBI taxonomy): domain Eukaryota; kingdom Viridiplantae; phylum Streptophyta; class Magnoliopsida; order Sapindales; family Meliaceae; genus Trichilia; species Trichilia hirta. The sequence goes on along the minus strand of JAWDEX010000011.1, from coordinate 1,788,559 downwards.
ATGTCCACTTACCATAGAATGAATGGTATCTGATGATGAACAGAGCAGCTGAAGGCAGAGTAGTTTTATTCTTTTTTGCCACCTAATTTGATATTAAAGAGTTACGTTCAGATCACTGTAAATTTAAGATAACCCAATGAAAATTTTGATTAAGGGTTGAAAAGTTTACCAAGTACATGTAGTCATCGTGCCCCCAAGACATCATTACATTGTTCAATCCACATCCTTCAGAGTAAACTCCATATTTAGTGTTGTACGCAGGATTGTTGTAGTCCGGATTTTCTTTGAAATACTGCAAAAACAGAGTAATATGAATGAGAATTTGCAAATGGCTTTAGGCTATGGCTTGTGAATGTATCTCTTGTTGTTGGTTTAAAAGAATATACCTTGTGGTGAACGATTGATTCATCGAAAGCACAGCCAACAGGATAAATGTCACCAACTACAGCCCATTGAGGAAGTCCTCCAAAGCTTGGAAGATGCAGCACCTTACCAAGATCTGCAGCCCAAACAACAACCAAGTTAGCAAATCATCTGAAACGGCAGAAGAATTTTAAGTTAGAATTTATTTAGAAAATGGTCGGAAGCATACCATGGACAAGGCCTGTTAAATGCAGCCAATCTTCATCAGGATAATCTTTTCGGATAGCTTCAGCGGTCTGCAACGAGTGCACAATTTGTGGTTCATCCAAGTCTGGATCACTCTCATCTACCACATCATTCAAAAGTTCACAGCATTCCCATATGCTCATTTCAACTCTGTTTAATTTTTCATACTCTTTCCTCATTTTCTTCACCTAAAATTCAATGGAAATTACGTGTTTAAGTTAAATTACAGAATACTTTCAAAGGGATTTAATCATTTATTTATTTATTTATTTCTGCATTGATGTGGATAAGAAATGGGGAATTGCTTACATAGTCATAGGTCTGGTTAATGTGATTGTTTCTGTAGAAATTCTCCACTCCTGCTTGTCTTTCACTTTCAGCATCATAATCTCTGTTCACATATGCAAGTTAGAATCCATCAAAATGAAGAAATTGAGAGGAAAAAAAAAAAAAATGAAAAACCTGACTGGGCCGAGCATTTGGCCCAACCAAAAGACTAAACTGGACTGAGTTATTAATTTCTATTTAATTCATTTTTTAAAAAATTACAAAAATATAAATTAAATTTCTATATCATAATTTATATAGGCCTCATACACCATGAAATAGTTGGAAACAAATCTTTTACCAATCAAGTCCAACAATCCATCATCATCAAGTGTTGAAGTTTTATAGTTGATTTTCCTGCTAGTCAAATTTGAGATTGAGGCCTATGTTTTTGCATAATTATCCGTAATTAATATTAATTAGTCCCCAGATAAACTACATTCCAGTTTCAGATTATTAATTCATTAACTGATTATATGCATGGGAAAGTGCTACCTAAAGTTGTGGCCAAAAGAATTTGTCTGTGGCACCAGAAATCCACCTTCCAACAACAGTTCTTTCTCATCATTAAGGACCTTCTTTTCCTGAGCCTCAACTTCTGATTTAAACGAACAAAAGCAATATAAATGGTGCCAAAAAAAAAATTAATAAATCCAAAATAATATTTTCCTGAAATCCCAGTATATAGAAGTTAAATAATGTAAAAGAAAATACCCAAAATGAGTTAAAAAAAATTTTAAGATAAAAGAACGAAAATTAAATCAACTGGGTGGTAATTAAAGTTGGCGTGGGTTTCATGGTAAGAATGGTGGAATAGCAAAATTTCTGCACTTAACACAGAAGGAAGATTTCAGAATGCTGGTGAGTTTACAGAAAAAGCCATTGTTGTTGCTAAGTAATGAGCTATATTTTGCAGAAACCAGAAGAAAATTTTACCGAAAGGAGGCTGATCAATTACGATAGTCATTCTGAATCAAAACCCTAGAGGCTGAAGCAAGAAACGTAGAGTTCTTTAGAAATGAGGTTAGGTCTGCAGAGTTGGCATGATTAGAAAGAAAAAATGATAGGTATTTATAGTTGGCCGGAGAGTCCTTCCCTAAGCATTTGGAATCCGAGTCCTTCCCTGAAAAATCTACCAAACTTTAATTAATACTTTGTTGTATTTTACGATATCTACACATATTATTTTTTAGAACAAAAGTATGCAGAAAACTCAGTTTTTTTCCTTTCCTTTTGCAAGATGAACAGATCCCCATGCAAGTTGGCAACCACTAGACAATAATGTGATAGAGATAATTTTAATATTTCTTTAGTTTTGGGTTTTGGAGTAATTTTAAATATTTTTATTATTTTTATTTCTTAAATATTATAAATAAAATTCAATATTATTATAAACAAATTTTGCTACTATGGACTCACGATATTTGTTTATTAGGACAAAATTATTATTTTTTCTGAAATTTATGAAAAGGATAATTATCATTTATTCCGTTGCAAAGCTAACACGCAAGGGCTTATTTGTTAACAATAACAAATTATACTTTTAAATATTATTTCACCGAAACTCAGACACCTATTAGTTAATATCTCATTTTTAAAACCATTACTTAAGAACATTTTTTCCTATTCACATTCTACATTTTTTTTTTTTAAAAAAAACTATTAATATATTACAACGAGAGAATCATAGATAAATCTGATGAAGCCTCTCCCCTCTTATAATATGCATGGGTTAAAATTGTAAGTATATAACTCGGTGGTGAGTCAATCATATTATATTTCGATTTGAGAGAAAAATAATTAAAAAAATATTTAAATTCTTAAAATTTAATTAAATAAATATTTTAATTCTTTAAGTTAGAAAATACTCATTTTACTCTCATATATTGACTATTTTTTATTTTACACATTTATTGGTATAATTAATTTAGATCTCATTAGCATATGTTATGTGATGTTTATAATAAAATATCGAAAAATGTCTAACATAGTTAAAAAAATTAAGAAATAAGAGTAAAAATAAATATTTTTTAAAATAATATCAAAAATTAATTCTTGGATTTAATGTTTATTGGGGTCCACACAGGTTGGAGCCGCTTGTTGATTATCGTGATTCGAATTAATAATTACCCTTGAACTACTTCGGGGCCCATCTGACGTGTCATCTAGTCAAGGCTACTTGTTTTATGCGGCAGTTGTTATCAATTTATCGGAGACCGATCCGCAATCAGACGGTCCAAATTGATAATATGACAGTTACGTGTCTGCGTATGGGCACGTTTGTAGGAAACGTGTACTATCGGGAAACACATGTTAGTGAAATGGGGGGTTTGGTTTTGGGCCAGAAAAGGCTTTACAGCTAATGGGAACAATAAAGTCTACTATAACGCATTTATTAAATAACAATTAAAAACATTTATATATATATATATATATATTTCTTTATATTTCTACTTAAAATGAAATTATAAATTAAATTTTTTTATTTTAATACGAAAATATTTATGTTTATGGTTTTATTTATACAGTAAAAAAAGAAAATTCCATTATTTGAAATAAATTTGTGTTAATTTATATCATAATTCATGATTTAAAAATAAAAAATAAGAAATTAGATATATATTTTTTAATTACATTTTAAAATTATAAAATGTTCAAATTTGGATATGTGTATTTGACTTTTGGTAAAAGTAAACAGTGGACAAGTCCTTTTATTATATTTACATGATAAGTTTGATGAGTTTATTTTTCTTGACAGATGATAAGTTCATGTAGACCATTAAAAAGGATAAGATTGTGAGAACAAGATATATCTATCCAAATATATAATTTGTACTACGATTACAACATGTTTGTCCTTAAATTTTGGCAAAATAATAAATATAATTTAGTAGTTTTAGAAAATTAATGTTTGCCTTTAGTTATCTTTTGGTTTCAAATTTTGCAGGGACTAATTATTTATAAGCGAACAAAATATTTCTCAATTTATTATTGTTTAGAACTATAGGGACTAACATGTTAATATCCTTAATTCTATTAACAAACTACCCCTTTTCATTCTCTTTATACATATTTTAGGAAAAAGTTATACTACATACGGATGTCTTGCAGGCCACTCTATTTGTTGATTAATTAATTAATTTTACATTTTTATTTTAAATTTAAATTTTAATAATATATTTTATAAGTTAAAAATTTCAATAAAAATATTAAGAATTAGTATAATATTTATTACCCAAGATTTGAGAAACGTGACGTAGAGCAGTAGATGGACATTATAATAAAAAAAAAATAATAATAAAAATCTTTAGAAACAAAACCTGCATGCCCGACGTACGATGGATAATCTGCCACCTCACCATGACACGGATTGATGTCATAAAATATTATCTAACGCTATTAGGGACACGTTTTTTATTTTATTTTTGTCGTAGTTGTCAGGCTGCCCAATTAATTCATGATTTGTTGTTTGACCATTCACTCCTCTTAAAATCTAATTCCTCCATTATAGAGTTCAAATACTTACTACCCAATAGATGTTTGCTTTTGCTTTTGTTAATATTAAATAAGTTCATTCAAAATATCTTTTCATGACTATATTTTAAATGGATTATATTAAAAAAAAAAGTTTTAACACAAAATAACGCGATGAACATAACACTATTAAACTATATCTCAAATTGTATATTCATTAATATAGAATCAAATCAAGTATTCAATTGTAGTTATGTATCTAAACAGATATATACTAGAGAAAAAAAAAATATTAAAAGATTTAATTTCAACAGAATGGAGAACAAAGAATGAAGGACGTCAATAAATGCCTTCTAATTCTATATTAGTCAACGACATTTTAAGTTTTTCAAATGAAAATTTTTTTGGCAAGCAAATTCAAAAAATTCTTGATATTATTAATTATATGACAGATTTTATTTCGAAATTATATTCTATCATCAATTCTTGCAAACTATGGTGTATTTAATTTGTACGTATCACCAATTTTTTTTTTTCATTTTTATAAATTAGAATTTATAACTCTAGAATTAAGAATTGTTAAGTAAAAATTAAACTAGAGTTATATAATAAAAAATTTATTATATATAACAAAACACTGAATATTGTGTAGATTAGTGACATTATAGCATAATCCATGAGGTGACACAATTAAAGACGTTTGCTAAGTTGAATAATGTGCGGACGAATTTTAAAAGTTTTCTTATTACACTTTTTAAATTATTCTTTATATTTTTCAATATTTTTATTTTTTATATATAATTTTTTGTTATATTTTTATAAATTAGAATTATAACTTAAAATTTATAAATTATAAAAGGGCGATTTTAGGAAGTATGACAATAAATTTAGGTAGTGTAACATGAGCTATATTTTTAACTTGAACGGATAATCTATTTTAGTCTCCAATCTTTTTTGAAAATGTACATTAGTCAAATATTTTGAGGCCTTATTACAAAAATATCTAATAAATTTTGGTCCTTATCTCACTTTAGTCCTTAAAACTAAATTCTATTAATTTCATCTAAGAGGTATTATTTATCTTTTTCCTTTTAATTTAACAGTATTTACTTACATAACGAGATTAAAAAATAAACACTCATCTCTCTTCTATTTAACTCTTCATTGCAAATAATTAATAGAATTTAATAAAATTAATTGTTTATCTATATTGTAACAAAAAGAATTTAATATTAACTCGAAGCACAAAATCCTTGTTACACCTCATCCATCGAATATAAATTATCTCTAAATTATCATCAAAAACTATTTAAGAATTAAATTAATTTTTAAAATGATTGCTATTAGGCATAACCTTCTACAATGTGTGATACATTTTAAACATTTCCTAACAACTAAAATATTTGCAAACCTTTCACCATTATTATAAAGATAATCCTGAAAAGAAAAAAGGAAAAGCAAAAGACAAACAAGAAATGATGTTAGATTTTTTTTATTGTAGTAAAAATAAATGGTTAATTTTATTAAATTATATTAAATATTTCTAAAGGTGAGTAATTAGAAAGGTGGTAAGTGCCTATTTTGCACTATCACTATCTAAAACAATGTTATTTCCTTGGTGTTTTGAGGTGTTTTATTAACATTCTTCTTATTAAATATTTGATATTGCATTATACATTATTTATAAATTTCAAACTCGAACTAAGAATACAGGTTTTAATTTATAATATAAAAAAAGCTTAATATTGAGCTTAAAATGAACAATATCTATATATAAATTTCGGTTCCTAGGGAAAAAGGAGAAGTAAATCTATTCTATACTCAATAAGTATTAATACTAAATGGGATTGATTCCCTTTTTATGAGCAATGCATCTATATTTAGTCATCATTCAGGATTTATTCGTAAGAATATTATTTTTATTTAATATTAAGTTGTATAAACTAAAAAATATTTGCATAAAAAATTAAAGAAAAAAATTAGATATATATATTTTTTTTTCAGAAAAGCACATTGATATTTTAAGTGTTTTTCTAGATGTTCCTTCCATAAAAAGAATGTTTTCAAGAAGCTATTTCTCTTTTAAAGGGACGAGAAGCTTTTCGCTGATAGGGCATAAAACGCATCGTTTATTA
>JAWDEX010000011.1:1771513-1782004 GCA_035221805.1 Trichilia hirta | reverse complement strand
TTATGGAGAAATATTAATAGGCTATGAAGTTGTAAAATAACAAAAAAAAAAAAGAAAAAGAAAGAACAATTGAAATATGTGGTTTCAATTATCTTATCAAATTGAAGCTGCAAATAAAGGGAAAACCAGTACCTAACTCCTACCCTATAAAAAAAAAATGTACTTACCTCTCAGATTTCAAAATGCATCGACATTAATGTAGGATTTATTAATTGTATCTGAAAATATTTCAGCACCCAATCTCGACACGGGGGGAGCATCCTAATGGAAGAATATCTTCAAAAATTAAAATGTTTCTTTCACGTCAGATATCAATACCACATTAATATGGTGGATAGGTTTAGAAAAGGATATAAAATTTATCGATTCTTTCAATTGACATGACACATTTTAAATTTTAAAGCTTGAAAATAAATGCAGGATAAGTTTTATGCCCTTAAACGGTAATTAATATTTTATTTAGTTGTTGGAAAACTGTAATATAGCTTCAAGAATATCTGGTTTATTAAAGGAGATACCTAACACTCCGTGAAAATGGATTTCTAGTATTTTGGTTCATATAACTTCAACAAATATAACATAAAATCACCCGGATTCTAACCATTAAATGAAAAAAAATAAAATAAAATAAAATTGACGTTATATGCATTTATAGTTAGAAAGCAAGGGAATGTAATACAGATTCTTATGATAATCTAAAGAATAAGAATTCAATGTAAAATAAAGGAAAAGATGAAATTACCTCATGTGGGTCAATCTGCTGGGAGCATAGGACTTAGTATTGTTGTTGTATCTTGTCCCTCGCTTGTGGTTTTCCATTATTCCCAGTATGCAGGTAAGAAAAATCCAGAGATTTCACTACCTCAACTTTACTGATTTCTGCCTGAAAATTGAAGTCTTAAGACATAACAAGGCTGCATTGGAACAAAAGAAAATATCAACTGGCTAGTAAGCTTGACTATAAAACATTTTTTTCTAATTATTTTATAGAAACTACAACAATGAACATATAAAGAGTTTTAATGATATTTATACAAATTTATGTTAGTTAAAAAGTTAATTATATAATCATTAATGTGAAGATATTTTTTAAATATATTTAGGGTCTGTTTATTTGTGTCGATTATACAGTCTATACTAATGGATCGTCCTAAAGCAAATTAATTATGTACCATGTTGGATGTAATTTTATCTCTGAAGTGGATTACACTAAATTTAATATTAATATAGATTTTTTTGGCTGGGAACTAAGTCATACCCTTTCACTGGTAAGGCCTAGATTGTACTTTGTATTACAATAAAAATATTTTAAGCAAAATAAATATATGAAATTTAATTTAATTTTTTTTTTTTTTAGTGTTTATTATTATTGTTTAATTCAACCTTTGACATCCATTATTATTGTCCACTGAATGCCATCGACCATCACTTTCTGCCGACATCTAATTTTTGTTAATGTCACTATTATTATTAAAATTCTTGTTAATTGATTTATGTAATAATACTATTTTTGTTAGGACCACTTCTTAAAATTTTTATATTATAAATTATAATTTTTAATATATTAAAATTTATCATTTATTACTATATTAAATACAAAAAACTATTATAAATAATAAATATAAAAATCTTAGTTCTAAAAGTATTTGTTAACAAAAATATATATATATTTTGTTATTGTTTAAATTAGCGTTTGTATAAAATTTAAAGTTAATTTTTTTAAATATTAAAATTTAAATTAAATCTATATTATGCCGTTGCTCAAACGATAACAACAATAATATCATTATCCAGAGCTATTAACAAGAAAGAAATCAAAGTATTATCTGCGATGGATCCAACGACAATTGATGACTGGCATTATTAATAAATATAATATTATATAATGGAATAATAAAATGGTTTTTTTAAATATCTAAAATTTCATGATACTTTATAAAATTTTCCCCAGATGTCCTTTCATACATGACATTGTAAAGACTCCAACTCCACTAACCTCATATGGCTCAATAGTGGATCGGCCACATCAGAAAAATTTGATACAAGAAGTTCAATTTTATACCAAAAACTCTCAGAATAAAAGGGAAAATAAGATAAAACAGGAAAGTTAGGAAGGATTCAATGGCCACAAAGTAGCCAGGTTTGGAATATGTTCTACATGCTTTAAAAGTAAATATATGTTGTCTCAATGGCCAGCCAAACCCGAGTCATCTATGCTGTCTCAGATATTGGACCAATGTTGCATAAAAAATGGAAAATAGTAACTATTTAAAGTGAATTGAATGACTTCCTCATTGAACGAAAATTTTTTGTTCTTTTATGATGTGAAAACGCAAGATAATCTATAAACGAATTAGACCATTATCCATCTAATGGAGGGAGGGGGTGTCCATGATGCACCTTTATCTCTTTAAGTCCTTAGAAAAATTGGTTTATGAATAAAGAGGCTCATCCTAGTTATATAGCCAACTATCAGTGAGTTTTTTCTCTCAATGACATCTCCGTCATATTCTCCTGCTTGCGAGACCTTGAAGCCTACACTACCCTAAAGCTAGAGTACTCCATGGAGAAAAACCTGACCTAATACCTTTTGATGCAGTGAAAATGTAAGATAAGCCAATTAATTGATTGGATTAATTTCAAGAACTTAAAATCTATCAAGTAAAATTTAAGAAAACTTAAAATTAAGCAAGAATTTGATTTGAAGGTATAAAATTGTTTCCTTTAAAATTTAAATTTAACCTTCTATTTATATTAAAAATATAGAGTTAATAAAATTACAGAATCACCTTAAAATTTTAAAATAAAACGATAAATAAAATATTTAAATCATAAAAGTAAAATCTGCACAATATTCTCTATTTTCATCTTTTTTTAGAGTCAAATACCATAATTTAGAATAAAATACAATCAATATTGATCTTTGATTTGCTTTCTAAGAATCCAAACCAAAGTTCGTGCGTGATCCCATGTGAAGTGTCTTCACTATTTGATTCAACATAATTTTGACAGTTAGTCTACAACGACGAGAAGCTGCTCTACTTAAAAGTTTCTCCTGAACTCAACTATAATCACAACCAAAACTCCGTTAAAATGTTTGGCTGCATTGACATGGATGTCGCCATAGGCTCCCCGGGGTTTAGTTTGATTCAGTTTCCTTAGCGTTTTTATCAATGACTTCAGTGATATGAATTCGGAAATAAGTGATATTGGATTCATCTTTATGGGCATTAATTCATTTTAATGGGCCAAGTACAAACTCGTCCGTGAATTAGTAGTACAGGTAGGATTCAATCGTATTCATTTTGTATTATAAGGACATTTTCTTACACAAATTCTTTTTTATACAAAATGACGTGAATTTTAGTTTTTTCATAAATATTTATTTAATTATTTATCCAAAAATATAAGATATTTAAAATTTTATAATACGGTCACATTAATTTATATAAAAATTATTATTTTTTAAAAAAGTGAATTAATTAAAGAAAAAAATTCTATAATTACAAAAGTAATATAAATCAAACTCTTTGACTTCGTCTGCTGTATGTGCTCATGGGTGGATATGTTATTTAAAGAAATAAATTGACTTCTAATTTCCCCAATATATACAAATTCCTTCAATATTCTCTTGATATATAATTATAAAATAGCATGAACATTACTAATTTAATGAAAAGTCTTCTCTAATCTTAAACATTCTCGGCACAAAATGGGCTGAAATCACAGTATCCCTTTCCTACACCAAAGTCCACTTGCCTTAATATATGTTATCTTCAGAGAAATGAAGGAAACATACCAATTAATTTTCACATAAAATTTCTCTCCAACTCATCCAATATGATCTTAATTAATTAATACAAGATAGTTTTAGATTAATTTTAATTTGACAAATGCTAGTTCTTCAAAGTTCTTGCCGCATGATAATATTGCTGAGAACATGGGTCATTGGCATTTTGCATTTATTCCACGTTGATTAGTAAACTTAGAGTGGGAGAATTGACAAGTCTATAAATAGAATCTTTACTTTCTAAGTGTGCCTACATGTGTTCCTACCAAAGGAGACAATCCCCAGTTAGGTCAAACTCCACTTTGTTTGACAAATATTAGTGTGGTGTCATAGGTTTCTTTAGTTAAAACTTTAGCGTGTTTGTAATAATAGTTGAAATTTTTTAGTATTGTCAATTATGTTTTGTGATAATATCTAAAATTTATTTTGGTATTGTCAGGTGTGTTTGTGATAATACCTGAAATTTTGTGATAATACTTAAAATTTGTTAGTATTGTCATCTAAATATTTAAAGATTTGTAGTTTGCTTCAAATATTTTAATATTTTACCAAATATTTTAATATTTTAAAAATTGTAGTCTGACTTAATATTTTGGGTATTTGTAGTGTGACCAAAAAGTTTTGTAATCTTTGTGAAGGTTAAAAATAGTAAAATTTTTATGATACTTGAGCATATAAGTATTTATGTTGAATTTCGTTAAATATTGTGTTCTCTTTATTTTTGTTTATATCATTTATTGTATTATTATTTATTATATTTGAATATTTTGTTTATATCATTTATTGTATTATTATTTATTATATTTGAATATCTAGCATGAGTAATAGTTGTGGCTACTTTGGTTATTGTTTACTACTTATTAAATGTAATAAATAGTTAGAATTTGGGTATTGATATTATTTGTAGTATATGTTTACTACTTATTAAATATAATAAATAGTTAGAATTTGGGTATTGATATTATTTGTAGTATATGTGATACTACATCGTGTATTGACCAAGCAAATTGTGTAACATAAAAATGGCATGTAAGAATATAAAAATAGATTGAGATATTTAGTTAACTAATTTTATTTTAGATTAGTTTGGGTTGAACTATTCAATATGCTATTATTCATGTCCAAGTTTTGCACAATATTTGATTTTAGAGTATTTACAAGTACAATAGTTATACAAAAATTTGTGCAGATGTAATTAAAAGTTTCATACTCTCTTCCACTGCTATGAAACTTAATAAGTGGTAAAAGAAATTGTTATTTTATAGATGAAATACAGTGCATTACAAGGTTAAAGGGTTGATTGGTTAGCTTTTCTCAGAGCCTCCAACAAATGACATCAGAGTTTGTCTAATTATTGGGCAACAAATGACATCAGAGATTGTCTAATTATTGGTGCACAATAAGTAGTATCAGAGCAATTGAGGAGAATCCTTACAAATATTCTTGTATATAGAGAAATTGATTATTTTGTTAATCTAAAGATAGAAAAATAAGAAGTTCATGAAAGATGTCCAAGTGCAATTTCCTTTTATTTGCTGATTTTGCTGTCTCAGTTTTGGTACAGGCTGAGGATCAATTAGGTAATTTGAACTTTCTAAAATTATGATAATTTCATGAATGTTTATTCTTACTATCAGCATGTATATTTCTTTTTCTCTTAAGCTTTGTTAGCATAGATTGCCGGACGCTGGAATCTTCTAGCTACAACGATAAGGCAACAGATTTAAAGTACATTTCGGATGCAACCTTCATTGAATCTGGAATTAATAGAAATATATCAGCTGACTTCCATAACACTTCCCTCGTTAAGCAATTCTACAAAGTTAGGAGTTTTCCTGAAGGTATGAAAAATTGATACAACTTAAATCCTACACCAGGCAAAGGCAGCAAGTAATATATCCCCAGCAAAAGTGTCAAAATCTTATTGGAAGTTTCGTCGTCGCAAGTATACGAGTCGAGCAAGTAATAAGTAGAGAGCAAAAGTTGTTCCCCCAAAGATTAATTATGGATTTTTGTTAATTACTAAAATTATTTTAACTTATCCTTGTTTAAACAGTCAATTATTGCAACTATCTCCCAACATTGATCTAAATTTCCTTGCCTTCTCTACTAATCGATTGATTGAATAGAATTGTTAAGTGAGAGTCCTAAATTATCTGTCTCCCTCTCCCGATGGCAAGATAGAAACACCTATCTTAACTAACTCACTATATTCCTATGAAAATTAGATTAAGAAAAGATTCATTAAGTTTAGACCCTTTTAATAGTTATACACGTTATGTGAGTATATTTCTATCTTACATGAACTCATGATTTCCACCTATTGATCATGTTTCGTTCTATTTGTGTCTAGGTTATAAATTCCTTTCTCAGTTATAATTTATCCAATCAATCTAGCTAGTGGCCAATTAACTAGAAGCATCAAATACAAGATAGAACAAATAACTCAAATACAATCAATAAGATTATATAAAGAGAAAATTAATCCAATACTGTTTTTTTTTTTCCTGTAAGAGGAGCACTTAGAGAGAGAGAGAGAGAGAGATTATTAATAGAAGAAAGGAAGAAAAGAGTACAATCCAATAAAGTCAACTTCACATTGAAGGAATAAGCCACCTCGCCAAGTTTGGTCTTTTATACTATAAAGGTCACAAACTTTAACGTATAACCTCTAAAGTTATTAAATTAGTATGACTTTTCATGAATTTATTTCTTTTCCCCTCCTTTATTTCTCAAATCAAACATACCCTTCGTAAAATTAATTTGTTTAGTATTTACATTAAGATAAGTTCTTAATATCCAACCCACCATCAACGTAATTAGTCATATAAATGCAAGTGGATCGTTTGTAAGGAACATTTTCTGAAGGTTAATTGGAAAACAACAAATGGTTTGTTTAAAATATTATTTTTCAAATGAGGATGCTCTCCTCATCTCTGGGTCACGTTGTGATTGGTATTTTTTAAAGCATATATATTTTGGGTCAAAATCCTTAGAAATAGATTATAAATATTAATAAATACGATAGGGGAAAAAATGACAACTAGCCCAGCAAGTTGGGCCAAAAAATATTACAAAAAATGAAAATTGAGAACATCCCAACAATATATAAAGCGTAAGATTCAACCAAACGATTTGAGGGACAGAATTTCACCAAGAAAAGGATAAGCACCATTACAACGGAGAAGATGTTGAATGAATAATTTATAATAAAAATAAATTTATGTTAATAACTATAAAGTCTATAGATTTGGTGTTGAGTTATTCTCAAATTTTCCACGGATAAAAAATAAAAAAGATTATATTACTACTATCTTATGGTAAGTACGAGTATGCTCATGAAGTCGCTGCTTGTGATATGAGGGATACTAATTATAAATTCTCTCTTTCTATATTTATTATATAAATTGATGTGACATTTAAATAAAAATATTAGTTGAATAGAAATGCAAAAGTTAATGTAACTAATATAGGAGTCATATGATAATAATTACATTTATAAATTGAATTATCACCTGATTTAAAGTTTAAACCAAGTTGAGCATAAGACTTCTTGATCAAACTAGCTTTGATGGATATATGGAAAAAAAATTCTCAAAAGGTAAATTTTGCATTTTCATTTATTTTATTCAAATACTTTTAAGAGTCTACGGTTATAAAAAAATAAAGATTAAAAATATAATAATTTTAAAATCACATAAATGAGAGATTCATTTTCCATAAATCATTTGGTTAATTATATATACCATACTATCATTTTTAATGATGTCTTGATCTTTTAGATTTTGAGAGATTGTGGACATTGAGAAGCAAATTCTGTATCTTCATTTGATTCTTACGTTATGTAAAATTTATATACAATAATTTGTAACAATTTATACTTATATTACTACTATATGTTAATTGGTTGTAATTTTTTCTCTTAAAGTATTTCACACATGCACGGTTGTTCTCCTATCAAGTTGTAGGGTACATGTACATATGATCCATATATTGTATTGTTTGATTAATTTTTCTAATAATAGTCAAAAGGGGAAAGGTTAATATTTGTTAATTATTTTTAGTTAATTATGAACAAATTATAGTTCCACTTGCGGGAAAAAAATATAAAAATTAAGATACTTTTACTAAGCTTTCACCTCATTTTCTACCATCACAATCTATCTTCTATATTTTCAGCAAATTCGCTTCTAAAAATTTAGATAATTGAGTATGCCTACGACACTTCAATTGTTAATACTGCCAATTTGATAGCTGCTGTGAATCAATAGTGAGCTCGATAACAATGGCTGAGTTTAAAATATTGTACAAAACAAAGTAATTCAATGGATGATTGTTTGAATCAATATTGTTTTCAGTGATGAGATTGAAAACAATACCGTACTGTTAGATTGCTGTTACTATATTAATTGTATATTGACCCAAAGTATGTCAATGGATGGTTGTAACTTATACATCATTCTGAAAATTACATTTACATGCACTTTTGTGAAGTTGAGGTCCCAGTCAACCAGACCAGAGAATTCAACATCTCTCAGAATGGCAGGTGTTTTCTTGGACATATTGTTCCTCCTTACTTGTACTCATTAGTTGTCTACAACATACAACCAGTGACTGGACAAAGAATCGAGTATCGAATCTATGAAACTAAGAGGTCAACGCTTCCACCCATTATCAATGCTACTGAAATCTATTTGGTAAAAAGACAATTGCAACAAGAAACTGACCAACTTGATGGTATGTTATACTTTTATTTAAGCAATTTAGTATTGTTTTTCTTTCTTTCTTTTTTTCATAAAAGAATATAATTTTTACAAGTTTCATGATATTGCCAAATCAATTTATGGATTAATAAAAACTTAATCAATTTATCTTTTTTAAGCCTTCAATAATATATAGATTATTCTAACATGTTCCCTGAAGAGACTACTAGTTTAAGTTAGCTCTTTGTATATTTTTTAAACAATCAGTCTATGCTATAAAGAACATAAAGTCGAAATATGGAGTGAAACGAATCTGGCAAGGAGATCCATGTGCCCCTAAAGCTTATTGGTGGGACGGCCTTAATTGCAGCTCTGAGGACAATAGTTCCCCTAGAATCATATCCTTGTAAGTTTATGTCTTCAGATAAGTATTCCAGATTTCATCCTGATGGTATTAGCTTTCTGTTAATTGAAATTGTTCCTACAACTAGGAACTTATCTTCAAGTGAACTGACTGGAGAGATTGCTCCTTACTTTGCCAATCTCACATCAATACAGAATCTGTAAGTTTTCCCTAAGTGTTGATGATTATTGCCTAAGGCTATAAGATTTCTCTAATTCCGACATTAAACCTAGAAACTTAATTTCTGAATACAGGGATTTGTCAAACAATAGCTTAAGCGGAAAAGTTCCTGAATTTTTATCTAAATTGCCATCTTTAAAAGTCCTGTAAGTTTATTTTGTTTTAGGAATAATTCTCATGATTACATTAGAAATTTTAATAGGGAAATTAACGAGATTATTCATGTTTTTTCTTCCATTAATTGCAGAAACTTTAGACGAAACAAGCTAACTGGATCAATTCCTGATGAACTCATGAAAAGGTCAAAAAATGGTTCGCTTACATTACTGTTTGTCTTCTGCTTCAAACTCATGAAACTGTTCGTGCCTGGACATTTATTAAAAGGAAATGTTAATTGCTATTTCAAGTCTTAATTATTATAACTTACATTGTTATCAAATATATTGATTCAAGTGTGGAGGAAAATCCAAACATTTGCTTGTCGGCTCCATGTAAAAGGAAGAAAAACAGCTTTGTTCTTCCAGTTGTAGCATCTGTTGCTGCATTGGCCGCAGCTTTGCTATATTCTGCGGCATCAAAAGGAGACAAAGACAAGGTAGTGATTCCATTGATATCCTACCGATTTTTGCAGTAATTAATTTCTTGTCGGTACATATGTGTTTACTTACCAAACTTGTGTTATGATCTTATATAGATTTCACGGAGGTGCAAGCCGAATTAGAAAATATAAGTTATTCTTTTGCGGAAAAAAATAAACAATTTAAATATTCAGATATCCTTAGGATTACCTACAATTTTGAGAAGGTTCTTGGCAGAGGAGGATTTGGTTCAGTTTTTCATGGTTACTTAGATGATAATCAAGTGGCTGTGAAGATGCTCTCTTCATCTTCAGCTCAAGGATACAAGGAGTTTCAAGCAGAGGTACATATACCTACAACACAAGTAATACATACAAATTGTAAAAGTAATCATTTGGAAAACTCAACATATTTTGCAAATACAATTTCTTGTTATAGGTTAAACTTCTGATGAGAGTTCATCACAAAAACTTGACAACTCTCGTTGGTTATTGCATTGAAGGCACTAATATGGGTCTTATTTATGAATACATGGCTAATGGAACTGTAGACCAGTATTTGAAAGGTCACTTCAAACTAGTTTACTATTTACATTACTTTACCTTTAGTTCATTAATTATAATTAATTAATTTCCTTTAACCGGTTTTAATTAATACTAGAAGTTGAACGAAAATTTTGAACAGGTAAAAATGAGTATATCTTACGTTGGGAAGAAAGAATGCAAATTGCCCTGGATGCTGCACAAGGTATGTGAGTAAATAATGGGGAATTATCAAAATGGTCCTTATAGTTTTTAGATATAACTAAAAAGTCAACAAAAATCAATTGTTCCATCT
>JAWDEX010000011.1:1751693-1766099 GCA_035221805.1 Trichilia hirta | reverse complement strand
CTGTTTCAAAAATCAATTATTCTACTCAATTCAGTTGGTATGACAAATAAAATGACCTAACACTAAACACAAAAGCGACATAAATTAAATTTAACCAAACCCATTTGATTTGGTTGAATTCAAAATAATAGATTAAATTTTCTTCGGTTCATATATTATGAACTAAACTTGAATTTGAACTTCCCATCCAACTCTTTTAGAACAAATTGAATTGATTATACCTCTTGATTCAAAGTACAAAATAATCAAATAAATTTTTTTATTTTGTCATTATAATAAATTAACCCCTCAATTCATGTAATCATCCTTTTAAAAGTTTACTAATGGGCCTGATACGAAAATAAGGTTAGATAAGTGTACAAATTTATTACTTTGCCGGATATCAATTTAATAGTTATCCACGGTACAAAACATTAGTTGGTTCTCTTTTTGATGGTTGTTTACGAAAATTGTTTATGTTGAATTTGAAATGTAGGATTGGAATATCTACACAACGGTTGTAAGCCACCAATTGTTCACAGAGATGTGAAGGCTTCGAACATCTTATTGAATGAAAAATTGCAAGCCAAGATAGCTGATTTTGGTCTATCACGAATGTTTTCAATCGAAAGTCGCTCTCATATATCAACAGTTGTTGCTGGCACCCTTGGATACCTAGACCCTGAGTAAGAATTCATGTTCCACCAATAAATTTAGTATAAATCAATACTATTTAAAACAAATTAGCATTATTTTAATGCAAATCAGTGTTGATTTACAGTTCCCATTTTAAAATTGTGGACATTCTAAGAAGAGCGAGGCATATATGCAGTTATTATTTATACAACTGGCTGAATGAAAAAAGTGATGTATATAGCTTTGGAGTTGTTCTTTTGGAGATAATCACAGGTCGACAGGCAATTTCAAAAGACACGGAGAATGCTCATATAAGTCAATGGGTTAGCTCCATCCTTGCAGATGGGAATATCGGAAGCATTGTTGGTCCAAATTTGGCTGGAAATTTCGACAATAATTCAGCCTGGAAAGCTGTGGAACTGGCACTAGCTTGCGCATCTTATAGCCTCTCCAATAGGCCAACAATGAGCGAGGTAGTGATGGCATTGAAAGACTGTGTGGCTATGAAAATCGTACAAAAGAACAAAGGCAGTAAATCTAAAAATCCAAGAGGAATGGTAACTGTTAATGTTAACAATGAATTTTCTCCTCAAGCAAGATAAAAATGTTATGATCCTCTGGATTATAAGGTGGAGTGAATTCAATTCTGTGCAGTGACGTACATTAGTTAAGATTATTATAGCATTGATTGGGAAGATTTATGATTCCCTTTAATAAATAATTCAATATTCATGTTTTGCCTGGTAATTGTATTGATAGCATTCTTGTATGAAATGAGAATTTCTAGGAAATTCTCGACCAAACCTTGAATTTTAAGTTTATTCCATTTACATCAAGTCAATGGAAAGTATTAAATAAATTGAATAAAATATCAAGTTGTCCATATTGATTTGATATAAATTTATCCAATGTGCTACCAACTACAGTTTAAAAGTCTCTCTTAGATTTTCTACGTTAACACATACAAATCAGTGGTTAATTATTAATAAAATAATAGATAGAACACACACACACACACACCCCACAAAAAAAAAAGAAGTCATAACCATATAATAATAATAATAATAATAATAACAATAACATAGATTGTCACAATGTATCATATGAATTCTGAAACTCACGGAATAATTAAAAGTCAGAAAAAATTTTTAGCTTTTCATATATTACAAATATAAAAGAAAAAATGTTTATTAAATTGTTTGTCGTTACCATGACTAATTCCTTCCAACTTTGGACCACGTCTACGGCAATTTTTGAAAACTTGAAAACTTATCAAAGAGGATTGGTTCTTCTAGGAAACCAGCTATGCAGAATAATTAGATCGAACTCTTTCAATCATTAGAATATGTGCTACTAGCCAGTGGTTGGATATTGCTAATAATCAACACGGCTTTGGGATAATCGACTGTAGTTGCATCAATATATGTGTTGACTTTCAACAGTAACCACAAATCTTAACTTACAATTTAATTTTTAATATATATATATATATATTCATGCGTTAATGTAAATGATCAAGTAAATTCCCTTAAATTTTGACTTCATTCATCTGTCACATTATTTGACTTCAGTTTTGAGATAAAAAATATAGAATGAATAGCGTTATTATTATTTTAAAATAATGAACAACTGTTTTACCTTATTGTAAGAAACTTTATCTTTACTTATTACTAATAAATTTATAAATATAGTTGCTTAAAAATGCAAACTTTTCTATATTTTATCTAAATATAATATTGAGATATTAATTTTATTAATTTAAAATTTATATAGAGATTATTACGTTTGTGAACATTGATGGATCGAGAAAATTTTATTAACAAGGTTTAGTTTTGAAACACAAGTTAAAGGAACATAATAAAATTGTCCCCCAAAAATGGTTGACATAGATCAATTAGGCAATTACTATGAGAAAGCAATCCAAAGAAAAAAATGTATTCAAAATTTTATTCGAATTTTTGTCAAAAATAAACGCCACATAACTCCAAAAAAAGAAAATATTTCATGTATAGGAATATTAGACTTATCAAATGAACCATCGCGCATCCTCGTAGCGTTGACCAAGGATGCAAAAATATTATATTACAAAATAATACTTTGGCACTATAAACTACATGATGAGTATCATAGCCATTTAGTTTTCCTTCCCAAAAGAGACCACAGATGCTGATGGGAATGCTTAAGCCTTTCCTCTTTGCTGTGCTGCTTGGTGGTTTGGCTCTCGCGGTTCTCCCAGTTCGTGCCCAGGATCAAACAAGTTTTGACATCCAAATCTTTCTACAAAACTTTTCTTTTCTGGTTTTCAATCACAATGGATCTAATAATAACGTCTATTTGTTCTTCTTCACAGGATTTATTAGTCTGGATTGTGGATTACCGACAGGTTCTAACTACACGGAATCAACAACCGGCATAGATTATATTTCAGATGATGCATTCATTGAAACCGGAGTCAGTAAGAGTATGGCACTGGAATTTCAGACTGGTAAGCAACAGCAGATGTGGCGAGTCAGAAGCTTTCCGGATGGGATCAGAAATTGCTACAGGTTCAACCTGACGAAAGGCAATAGATATTTAATCAGGCCTACGTTCATGTATGGCAATTACGACGGGCAAGATACAGTACCGAAATTTGATGTTTATATAGGGCCCAACAAATGGGGTTCGGTGTCATTACAGAGTAATGCATCATTTGTTGCAATCTGGGAGATCATGTACGTCCTTCCTTCAAATTATATTCATTTCTGTCTTGTAAATACTGGGACTGGAACTCCTTTCATAAATGCACTGGAATTGAGGCCTTTATTTAAGAATACCACATATGCAACAAAGTCCGGATCTTTGAATCTCTTCACCAGGTTGGATTTTGCTTCATTAACCAATAAAGCAGTCAGGTGAGCCATTTTGTATTATAGGCTGTTGGTGAAAAATGTAAAAGTTTTATCATTTCTTCCTTCTATGAAGCTTTTTATCATGTTTCAGGTACAAGGATGATGTTTATGATCGTATTTGGTGGCCTTATAATTCGGTTGATTGGGCACAGCTAAATGCTTCATCAACAGTTGATGCTGAAGGAAGCAATGATTATAAACCGCCATCTATTGTAATGCAAACTGCTGCAACACCGAAAAATGCTAGCAAGTCCATAGATTTTTACCTTGAAATTGAAGATACCACGCTTCAATTTTATGTCTACATGCACTTTGCTGAAGTTCAGATTCTTCAAGCCAATGAGTCCAGGCAGTTCAACGTTTCCTTGAACGGGATGCATTGGTATGGACCATTTAGTCCTACTTACTTGTCGACAGTAACCGTGTTCAGTCCAACAGCCTTGACCGGAGGAAATTATTCGTTTTCTATCTTTAAAACAAAAAGTTCAACTCTTCCTCCCGTCCTCAACGCCATCGAAGTATACTCCGTGAAAGAATTCTCACAGTTACAAACAGACTCAAAACATGGTACATTACGTCCCCTCTGACTAGGTGTGTAGTTGGTTTTTCTTATTAATAAATCTTCCTTGTTCCTTCGCTTACAGTTGATGCTATCACAAACATCAAAGTGATGTATGGATTGAAGAAAAACTGGCAAGGAGATCCATGTGCTCCTCAAGATTTCTTGTGGGATGGTCTTAATTGCAGCTATGACGTCACTGCAGATTCGCCACAAATTATTTCCTTGTAAGTATATTTCATTGACTAAGCTTGCCATATAATTTTTAGTTTTTATTTTATTTTATTTTTTCCAATAAAATTTATTATTTTGTGTGCCCATCAGGAACTTATCCTCAAGTGGATTGAATGGAGAGATAGCTTCTTACTTTTCTAATCTCACTTCTCTACAGTCTTTGTAAGCATTTCAATATGATCATACGAACGCTGACTAAGCTTTGTTTTTATTAATATTTAAGTAATTGGCTTGCTATTTTTGTTAACGAATAATAGGGACTTGTCGAACAATAATTTGACGGGATTTGTGCCTGATTTTCTATCAAAGCTACCATTGAGGACTTTGTAAGTTACTGACTCAGAATTCAAATAAAAATTAAAAGAAAAGAAAATAAATAATGATAATTCCTTTTGTTATCCTCTCCTGCAGAAACTTACAAGGAAACAAGCTTACAGGTTCAGTTCCAGTTGAGCTCCTTGAAAGATCAAAGAATGGTTCACTTTCATTGAAGTATGTGATCCAAAAATCATCAACCATTTTACCATGATTTATGATCATACAAACTGGTCCTAAGACTTTGAGCAATAACTCTTAGATCTCTAAATTTTAATATATTTTCAAACAAAGACATAGATGTTTCATATGTATCAATTAGGTCCCTATTCTCACTGAAATGACCATATTACCATTATAAGATATTGGGATTACCATTATAATATATTGAGTTTTGAACCATCACAACGTTATGGAAGTTAGCATGATAGATGTTTCAGTTATTTCAATAAGAAACAAGAACTAATTGGTTATAAAGAACTAAACCTTTGTACTTCTCGTAAAAGTATAGAAACACATGTTCCCAGATATTGTTACCACTATCACATTTATATATTTACCGTATATATTCGTGATCTACTCTTAAGTTATAGTTTATTGTTTCAATAATTCATCATCAACATCTATTGGTTAGGGTAAAAGGGAGAGAGCTCGGACACGTCGCTACTAATGTATTTTAGAGAATATGCATGCAGTAATTAGTTAAATTTCGTATTTATAATTCTACATTATAATTGCACATAATGATCAAAATATTCATAATAAATAAAAGTCTTAACCTGATCTTCTGTATTGAACTCAGTGTTGGTGGAAATTCAAATCTTTGTTCTTCAATTTCATGCAACAAGAAGAAGAAGAAAACCAGTATTGCTCCTGTAGTAGCACCAGTAGCTGGATCAATTTTCCTCCTAGCAGCAGCATTAACAATCTTTTTCATCATTAGAAGAAAGAGAAAAAGTATACCGTTTATCTCAGTTCTAATCTTCAATCACAAAAGTATAAATCTTTAGAACTCAAAGGATACAAAATATTCTTTCAATGTTAAATTATTTTCTTGATAAATTCATGATGACATTTCAGTTGGGGAGGTGGAAACAGAATCTAAAATTAAATTGGAGTCGTTTGAGGCCAAGAATCGACAATTTTCATACGCTGACATCCTGACAATTACAAACAATTTTGAGAGAATTCTTGGGAAAGGAGGATTCGGAATAGTCTACTACGGTCGCTTAGATGGAACCGAAGTGGCTGTTAAGATGCTTTCTGCTTCATCTGTTCAAGGGTTTCAGCAATTTCAAGCAGAGGTACATATAAAAAAATATCACTGAATTATTGAGATTATTTCATCTTTGGATTTTGCTGAGATATGAACTTTATTTTAGGTGTTACTCTTAATAAGAGTTCATCATAGAAATTTGACCTCACTTGTTGGATACTGCAACGATAGCAGCAAAACAGCACTCGTTTACGAATTCATGGCTAATGGAAATTTACTGGACCATTTATTAGGTTTGTACTCCCCCAATTTTTTCTATCTGGAAGTGGAATTAGAATCCTCTGCAAATTTAAACTTGCCTTATTTTTAACGTATTTTTATGTATGTAAGATAAAGATTTATTCAAGTAAAAGTTCAGGTTAACTAGCATGGAATCCTCATCTCAAAAAATGATACACACTGTTTCAGACTTTTTCATAACTAATTAATTTTAACGTTTCTGCACAATTATATTTTATTTTGTGCAATTTATGCTTGTAACAGTCTTTCCCATGATCATACATGATTAACTTTATTCCCCTCAATGATTGATTCAGATGGTAGCAAAAATGTGTTGACCTGGGAAGAGAGACTTCGAATAGCGCTGGAGTCAGCACAAGGTGATGATTTGAATAATTCTCTTCCTCCGTTTGTTAATTAATTGTATAATCGATGAGATAACCCACTTACATGGATTTTAAATTGTAGGTTTGGAATATTTGCATAGTGGTTGCAAACCGCCCATAGTGCACAGAGATGTCAAGTCCACAAACATTTTATTAAATGAAAAATTACAGGCTAAAATATCTGATTTTGGGTTATCAAAGTCTTTTCCAACCGAAGCTTACACGCATGTCTCCACGATTGTTGCTGGCACACCAGGATACCTTGACCCCGAGTGAGTATATTATTTTTTCCGAAGCAAATGTACATTACTGCAATTATATTAATGGAGAAATACAAATCAGATGAAGATAAGGAAACGATGAAAAGTCTTTTTAAATAAATTTCCAGGAACTGAAAGCCAAAAAAAAATAGCTTAAGCTACTCATAATCCATATTATAAATCCAATATTTGAAGAAAATTTCTTAATCAAAGCCTTCAGTCATAGGTATTAACTAGTTTCATATTTTGGCATGCTGCAGGTATTATACAACAAACCGGCTGACAGAAAAGAGTGATGTCTATAGCTTTGGGGTTGTTATCCTTGAGATAATAACTTGTAAACCAGTAATTGCTACAATCAATGTAGATGAGAAGATTCACCTAAGGCAATGGGTCAATTCCTTGATCGCCAATGGCGACATCAAAAGCATTGTGGATCCGAGATTACAAGGAAGTTTTGACACTAATTCCGTCTGGAAATCTGTAGAAGTAGCAATGGCTTGTTTAGCTCCAACTGGTAATCAAAGGCCTACAATGAGTCAAGTTGTGATGGAATTAAATGAGTGCTTGGCAACGGAAGTGGCTAGGACAAAATCAGCTCGTGGTTTTGATTCAAAAGATTCAGTTGATCATATAATGATATCCATGAATCTTGGTACGGATTTAAACCCTCGAGCAAGGTAAAATTTGTGCAGAAAATAATATTGATGTTCTGGTCTTTTTTTGTTTTAATCTTTCTCTGCTTCATTTGGTAAGAAAAGATTTTCGTTTATTCTTTTGGGTCCTTTTCAATAAACAAAGAATACATTTTGGCCATAGGCCTATATGGTTGTCAACTATCTGATATATATGAGCCAAATAAACTTCTCGTGACGTTGTTTTATTGATTTCGTTGTAAAATTTGTCCAATTTGCAAATTGCTCACTATCTAACAAATTGCTTAATTGGACCTATTTACAAGTTGAATCTTAGATAAGACATATAACTGGCTTCCGTTTAAAATTCAAAAATAAATATTTAATAAGATACTGACTTTATTGAGCTCCATCCACCTTCTTCAGTAATATTTGAAGCAACAATACCGTAACATTTGATAAGGGTGTTGTAGACAGGTTCAATGTTTTTAACTAATTATCCATTGAGAATTCTCACACAAGTCAATGGGTTAATTTCTATGCCTGTTGAAGGTGATATTACAACCATTGTTGATCCACGTTCGTTCGACAATATCGACAATAATTGAGCACGGAAAACTTTGTAATTAGCCGTAGCTTGTGCATCTCCCATTGTCTCTAAAAGACCAAAAATTAATGCTTGAAGTAGCTGTAGAATTAAAAGAATGTTTGGCAATGACAATGGATCGAAATAAAGCAGACCCAAATATAATGGTTAGTATTAATTTGGATACTGAAATTTCTTATTAGGTAGCATCTAAGAAAAAATAATATTAGAGATTTAAATTTTTTAAAACAATTCATATGTACAATCACATTATTTATTATTATTGATTGTATTAATTTTACATTTTTTAGTAATCAATATTATTATGTTACATTAATTTGAATACACAAGTTTGTATAAAGAATTTGTATATTAATACTACTCATTTAGGAATATTGTGGGTGATTATAAGTTGAGCAGTGAAATCTCGGGGTACCAAGATTCAACTCATTATGTAGATTTGAATCTTCACCCTTGATTTTTTCAATTGTTCACCTACCAAGGTTCTACTAATTATATTGGGCTACTCATTGTTCAATGTTAGTGGCCTAGTGGCCGATGCAGCTTGGCGTATTCAATGTTCAATATTAACGGCCTAGTTGCCGATGCGACATCTATTTATGTATAGAATAACTTCATGCATTGTATAATATCTTTTATTATTTTTGTTCATTCTTAAATATAGTCCAAATAAAAGAAAAAGGAAAAATCCACGTTGGATGTGATGGTAGGGATATTGGAAAAGACAACTATCTGATTTAGTAATTAAAAAAATAAATAGTCAATAGCAAGATCAATTAGGATATATCTGAAATTCCATTTTCTTTCCTTAATATTATATATAATTGATAGGGATTAACACTACCTACTCCATAAACCATATCCTTAATTATTATTACAGGTCTTGTTATATACCACACTATAATATATGCAAATTATATGTTATCACTTTGTATATACACATAATATATTATTGAAATAAGACAACCCATCCAATTTACTTGTTGCCATTATCAAAGAATTTAAAATTAAATAATATTAGAATTGACATCGAATAGAATATCATATGAACCTGCGGTTAACATGCACTCAACGACAAGCTGTAAGCATAGAGAATATTTGACATCGGTATTTCTCGTAATTTCTAGGCTTGTGGTGTGGATTGCAAATTTCTAGTCCACATACATCTCGTTGAAAATTCTTAACGCAGCAAAGTCTAACCCCAAGTATAAGAACAAATATTGTTGGACGTAAACTCTTTGCAGAAATTTCCCAATTTTAATATGGTCAAACGTTTATTCTTCTTTCAAACACCAGTATTCATCTTCTCTGTTCAGATCCGTAAATATATAATATTAATCCATTATTGGAGTACTAGCACACGGGAAATTTCAGCTTACCGCAATATTTGACTTCAATAGTACGATAAAAATGGATATAGAATATATTATTAGCCAAGTTGTTATGTAGCTTCTTTTGATATGTTACCGTAGTTTGGCAGTACAAATTATAAGATGATGATGGTAATTTGTTAATCACCTTGCCTGTAAGAAACTGATGAAGGTGACGGAGATTTCTGAGTGTTTTCTCTTTGCGTTGCTTAGTGGTTTTGCTGCTACAGTTCCGATCATGCTCAGGATAAATCAGGTTTTTTCTGACATTTTCATGCTCTTGATTAATTAACTGTCATAGACCATGCAAATAATTAAATCCTTTTTTTGTATTTTGTATTAGCTTCATTAGCTTAGATTGAGGAGCAGAAAACTCAAACTACGCGGTTTTGAAAACAGGCTTAAAATATATTTCTGATAAAACTTATATTGATACCGGCGTAAGCAAAGAGTCTAGGACTAGGTTACCAGAACTGATAGTGTTCAGCAACCGCTATGGAATCTCGGAAGCTTTCCTGAAGGAATCAGAAACTGTTATAGTGTGAAACTTGTAAAAGACATTGGGTATTTGATCACAGCAATCTTCTTTTATGGAGATTATGATCGCCTTGTCAAAGTACCAGAGTTTGATTTGCATCTCGGACCGAATCTCGAGCGTCAATGATATTGGGAGATATTTTTAATATCTTGTTTAAGTAAATTATTCACGTCTCCTTATCAAATATTATACGTGTTTGTCTTGTGAACACTGGTTCCGGGACGCCATTCATTTTAGCATTAGAATTCAGACCTCCGAATAATAGCAGAGAAAAGCGATGTGTACAGCTTTGAAGTTGTTCTTTTGGAGATAATCACAAGCCGACCAGTAATAGCAACCACCAATGAGCATAATCACACAAGTCAATGGGTTGTTTTCATGCTTGGACTAGGTGATATTAAAAAAATTGTTGATCCAAGTTTGCATG
Source organism: Trichilia hirta (assembly GCA_035221805.1). Classification (NCBI taxonomy): domain Eukaryota; kingdom Viridiplantae; phylum Streptophyta; class Magnoliopsida; order Sapindales; family Meliaceae; genus Trichilia; species Trichilia hirta. The sequence continues at coordinate 1,755,767 of JAWDEX010000011.1, read as the reverse complement.
GTGATTTTGACATTGACTCTGCCTGGAAAACTGTTGAAGTAGCAATGGAATGTGTATCTCGTTCTTCCACACGTAGGCCACGCATGAATCGCGTAGTCATAGAATTAAAGGAGTGTTTAACAATGAAGAGGGCCAGAAAGGGAGAGAAGTCATGGATTTAACCCAGAAAATCAACGGAGGATGATGACTGTAAATATAAATACTCAGTTGGCTCCTCTAGCTAGTTAGTACTATTTGCAGAACAGATTAGTTGCAAAGTCCTAATCATATTTTGGTGCGTTAAAAAGCAAGCTATAAGTACCGTAATTTAAAATATAATACACGTACGTGCTATTCATGATTTTGAAGAAAGAAAATGATCGAAGAAATCTACAGTTACCATATATTAGTCAGCATCTTATTTAATGTTTTAATCAGGATATTATCTTGTATGCTTGTAGATATGGTAATTCCAATTTAATAAGATGTTATTCTGATTCTTATACCATAAGTTTTACACAATGAATATACAAAGTTATTATTGTCTCATTCGCATGATATTATAGTGAAGCTTCCATATCCAGTCGAGCTCCTATCTTATTAATCAATTGTATTAATCATTGTTTCAATCAAATTCCTGAATTTATACTATTGCAGTTTCGTATATATTTTATTAACAGAATTATTTTAATAATAACGCTGCGTCGTTACCTAAATGATAAACTTTTTTTTTGGGTTAAACCATTCATATATGTGTATATATATAATTGAGCTTCAAAGGCGGGAAGCTAATTGGCTGACAATTTTGTTTTATATTGTTCCGGCCATTTTTGGTAATGCAATGAATCGCGTTGAAAGTCAACAAAATTGGCGGATTGGTGGAAAGTTTCCATAAGGCTACAATGTTTTTCCAAAATTATTTCGGTACTATTATTTTTAATGGATAGCAGTTATATTAGTGTTTCAATTGTAGTACTTTTAAAAATATAAAGTATATAATATAAATTGACATGGAAAAATATTTATTATTAATTGAATAAAATTACAAAATCAATATATATAAATAATATAAACCATGTAACAATAAATATTATTGTATCAGCTAACTCAGTTTCATTTTATAATTTGCATAAAATATTTATAATCTTAGTATTATTCTCTTAATTGAGAGACGTGAGACTATATATAATACTATCATTTATCAAGCAAGATAACTGAGGTTAGACATATGGATAGATAGACAGAAAAGTCAACCATCCAATTTACTTCTTGTTGCAAGTCCTAAAGAATTTAAAATTTTTCAAGATGAATAGTGGCTATTTGGACAGCCCATTTTTTAAATTACCTTTAAAAAAAAAAAGACTATTTAGCGCTAATCTAAATTTTTTTTTGAGTAAATTTACGTATGTGACTAATAATTAAGAAATAATAATGTAACAAAAAATAGATTTTAATCTTATATAGATAAATATATACACTTATCAAAAAATATTTAAAAATTAATAAATAGATCCTAATTTTAGAAAACAGATTGGATTGTAATAACGTTGGTAACCATTTCCTACATTATTTTAAAAATAAAAATAAGAAATTGGAGTTTATATTTTACAACTGAAAGGAGTTGTCATACTTTTATTTGCAATTGTTTTCAAACTTGAAACCGAGAAAATTAAATAATTATTAGAGTTGATATCCAGTAAAATATCATATTAACCTGAAGTTGGCATACACTCAACGACACGCCGCAAGCATACGGAATATTTGACATCCATATCTCTGGCAATTTCCGGGCTTGTGGGTTGCAAATTTCTGGTCCCTAGCTACCGTAAAATATTTACTTATATCTCCTTGAAAATCCTTTTGTAACAAAGTCTAACCCAAGTGCATCAATGAATTTGGTTGGATGTAAACTCTTTACTTCTGTTGAAAGAGATGTCCCGCTTTTAATTTTCTCAAACGTTACTTCATTGTGTCATCGATACTATCTTCTTTATTCAGTTGACTTGGAAATGTATTATATTAAGTGAATTATTGGAGTACTAGCACCAAGGAAATTTCAACGTACAAAATATTTGACCACAATAATTTACTATGTAAATTGATATATTATTAGCCAAGTTGTTATGTATTTTATTTTGATACCTTGCCGTAATTTGAAAGTAGAAATTGTAAGATGATGATGGTGATTTGTTAATCACCTTCCCTGGAAGAAACTGATGAAGTGATGGAAATTTTTGAATATTTGCTCTTTGCATTGCTTGGTGGTTTTGCTGTTACAGCTCTCGTTCATGCTCAGGATCAATCAAGTTTGTATTTGTGAACATTTTCGTTATCTTGACTTATTACCTCTCAAAGACCATTCAAGTAAATCCTGTTTTTGCATTTCTGTTTCAGGTTTCATTAGCTTAGATTGCGGAGCAGAAAACTCAAGCTACATAGATTCGAAAACGGGCTTAAAATATGTTTCGGATAAAACGTACATTGGCACCGGCATAAGCAAGAGTGTAGCACTCGGATACCAAATTGATAGCCTTCAGCAACCGCTATGGAATCTCAGAAGCTTTCCTGAAGGAATCAGAAACTGTTACAATATAGAACTTGCAAAAGACATTAGGTATTTGATCAGAGCAAGCTTTTTGTATGGAGATTATGATGGCCTTGGCAAAGTACCAGAGTTTGATTTGCATCTGGGACCAAATCTGTGGGAATCTGTGAAATTGGGAGATGTTTCTGCTATCATTTTTAAGGAAATTATTCATGTCTCGTTGTCGAGTAGTATACAAATCTGTCTTGCGAATACAGGTTCCGGGACGCCATTCATATCTGCATTAGAATTCAGGCCTCTGAATAATAACACTTATGTCACTCAATCTGGATCACTTAACCCCTTTGCAAGGTTGAATGTTTTTCCAATCACAAATCAAACAGTTAGGTGAGCGATTTCATATCAAAGAAAAGCTTTAAATTTTAACATTAGTTCGGCTCTTTCAGAAAGAGTACTGTAATTCACTTACAGAAAAATGTTGCAGGTATCAAGATGATATATATGATCGTAGATGGATCCCGTACAGTTATCCTGAATGGGCACAATTAACTACCTCGCTCACCATTGATTCCGATCGTTTCAATGAATTTCAGCCACCAAATATTGTCATGAGAAGTGCCGCTACGCCAACAAATGCGAGTGAGCCTTTGCTAATCGATTTAACCCCGGTCAATTCAAATTCTAAATTTTATGCCTACATGCACTTTGCTGAACTCGAAAAGCTTCAAGCCAATCAATCCAGAGAATTCAACATTTCTTTGAATGGAAACCACTTGCATGGACCTGTTGTTCCTTCTTATCTGCATACAACAACAGTATACACTCCCTCAGTTTTGAGAGGTGAGAAATTTCAGTTTTCAATTCATAAAACGAAAAATTCAACACTTCCGCCAATCCTCAACGCCATTGAGTTTTATTTGGTACAAGAATTTTCTCAATCCGAAACAGACCAAGGAGAGAGTAAGTTTTTCTGATTTATGTATACGCATTTCAAGTTTTTCTGATTTATATATATGCATTTGATTGACAATCTACCAGCTCTCTTTATTTTTGTTGACATAATTTTTTAATATCCTATAACTGCAAACCAGTTGATGCTATCATGAACATCAAAACGATGTATAAGAGAAGAGATTGGCAAGGAGATCCTTGTGCCCCTCAAGCATACGTGTGGAATGGCCTTGGTTGCAGCTACAATGACAATGATCCTCCTAGAATCATTTCCCTGTAAGTTCATATAACCTCAAGTACTTTTTAATTTCTTTTATTTCCTGATTCAACACTATGATGATCAAATTAGTGAATCTTGAAATCAGGAACTTATCCTCAAGGGGACTGACCGGAGTGATCCCTCCTTACTTATTGAATCTCACAATGATAGAACATCTGTAAGTATCTCAATCTTAAATGAATCATTAATGTATTGTCACATGTATTGGTGATAAGGACCAACTGGGCTGAAGTTAATTTTTCTATCCCGACTGTCAGGGATTTATCAAACAATAGTTTGACAGGACTGGTGCCTGAGTTTCTATCTAAACTGCTATTTT
>JAWDEX010000011.1:1664552-1694731 GCA_035221805.1 Trichilia hirta | reverse complement strand
CGGCTTTTACCTAACAAGTCTAGATTTTGTGGAGAGTGAGTAATTAACATAGCAACACTTATGTCACAATTTTTATATTGTATTAATCTCTAAATAATCTAACTTCTCGTGATTGTTAAAGATCTACAATATTAGTAATTAATATCTTTTTATGGAGATTTTCTTGGTCTTATTTTATCTAATTTTTATTTTTTATATATTTTATTATAAATTTTAATTTCTTGTTTCTTAAACGTATTGAAGTTAGTTGAACTAGTCAACCCAATCCAAATATTGTCACTAAACACTTTTAAGCTGGAACTTTTATGTTAATTCGGAAGGTCTAATGACTTAAGTCTAGCTACTTTTCAGCTAGTAGTTGTGGCGTGACTTCTCTTTGAAAAATGGGTTTATTGGTGGGTTTAGGCCGTTACTTTGTTAATTAGATCATCCGTAGAGACAAATATGGTTGTCCCCATTAATTGATGGAAACTGTAAAAAATTTTCCCACCCTTCACAATAAATGTTTTCTAAAATCCCCTTTCATTTAACCAAGATTTGCCACATTTGGAAGGAGAAAGACAAGAAAACAACAATAATTACTATTTCTATGTCTACAATTTTTCAAAAAGAAGTCACACGACGACTTACCAGCTAGCTGGAAACGGGTTTAATGTTTATACCTGAAAGATGTTGATGCCAATAAATTAATTTGTAAGCTGAATTATGTAAATATATTCAATGAAATCATTTAAACAGAATTGTATTACCCAGCTATTAGTGCTCTTGTATATATAGCAACAACTATCTTTTATTTATAACTTTAAGATGGAAAGATGTGTTAGTATATATTTTAGAAATCATTTGTATTATCGATTTTAAGAATATTTTATCTTATATTTAATATTTATTATTAATAAAAAAAGAGTTCTTTATTTATATATGTAAGGTGCTTATTTTATTTCGTAGTGCATTTAAATAAAGTATGTATATAAATTATTCAGATAATTAGTTTAATTATTAAATGATATTATTAAAATTATTCCCTACATAAGCGATATTAAACGAGCAATAATATTATAAAATAAATATATTAAATGTCTTCGATAAATATTATAATACAATATTAGTATAGGTAATAATAATATATAGTCACATTATTATTAGGATATTAGTATAAATTAATAGTTAGAGAACTATTTTTTAAATATAATCAAATAATAATAAATTACATGATAATACTTGTAGTCAATGATTTTATCATATAGTTATACTAGTGTGTGATGTACTTGTTTGATTTGAGACATCATAATCCAATTTAATGTAAATACATATAATTCATATGGTATATAAGTACGAGATTAATTATTTCTTATATGTAAAATTAGGTTAGTCATATATTATTTATATATAAAGATAAATAATAGTTAATATAAAATTCATTGGCTCGACCTTTAGGATCAAGAGTATTTATAAATTTCAACTAGATTTGAGTTCCTAGAAAAACAAGAAAAAATATTTAAAATATAAATCTTTGAATAAAGTATATTAAATATTATATAAAAGAGTTTATAACGATAAGTTTAGGACAGATTGATCGATTATTTATAAATATATTAAATTTAAAATTTTTGATATTTTATGAATTTTGATTTAATCAAAATTAAATAACGGAAGGATATTATCTACATGTATAACTTTAAATGAGTTTAATTAAATATTTATTTATTGTAATTTAAACACTATGATATACTACTAAATGTTAAGTATAACCGTTAAATTTATAAATAACCTTTTAGAAAGAATCCGTCACTCACAGTTAATTCACAGTTAAATAAGTCCACTTTTAATTTTGAGTGTTTCGTGATTGGCAAACGATCTAATGGACCCTCTTGATAGTGAAAGTCTTAATTAAATTATTTTCAAGCTTCAAATACATTGCTAGAGCTGTTAATAATCATAGATTCACTAAACATTTCTTCTTTACCGTACGACCCCCAATTATATAACTCAAACTTGAGCTCTTCCCTGGTCTGCAATTTGAATGATTTCTTTTAAACCAGATTCACTTCTCTTGAATGACATCTCGTGGATGGTTTCCAAAATCGGTTTCAAAGATCGTTTCCCGTACCCTTTCTGCAAAGTTTACTGTCCGGAGAGGACTTCTCGCTGGAGATGAGTTGCTGGATTTTGATTTCACCATCAGTTTTTTCAATATAGTGGCCAAGCAAATAGGAGAAACATCAGTCTGGAACGTTGAGCATGGAAGCATAAAATAAATATTGCACGGTTGAAGCAGGTTTTCAGATTTCAATGGCTATATATCGGAGGAAAGAAGCTGAACCGCAGTGAATACAAAATGCTTCGGAGGCCGTCCGGTGACCTGACCTGCCGATACAGGATAATCGAACTCCTTTACATAGCCGTTCACATCGATAACTCGTACGTTATAAATTGCTGTCGATGAAGATCTAGATGAAGAGGAAGAAGAAGATAAGCACCGAAACATGCAACAAACCATTTCCGTGTCTTCTGTATTGATGTAAGAATTAACGTTGATTAGAAGGATTTTAATCGGATAAGATTTGTCAGTAAACGAATTTGTGTCTTGTACTGTTTTTAATAAATGATTTATGCATTTGGGAAATACTTCAGGATTTATACTGGACACTTCACGAGACGCAAGCATTTTAGGAGTCTTTAGTTGTAATTAATTAAAAAATATATATATATATTTTGCGAAATTGCATAATAATGTCATACGATTTTGATATGTATTGTATTTTTATAAAAGAAAATAAAAATTTATAATACTAGATAATATTATTATTTTAATTTGTACAAAGAATTTATATAAAAATTTGGGTTCTTAATATTATTAATTGTTATTTTAGCCAATTATTTTAAATAATTTTATAAATTAATTTCTTTTACTAATGTGATATTAAAGATAACGTTAGTCTACCCTCATTAATTGCATACATTATGCTAGCCATAAAATAAGTAAAATAATATTACGTGAAATTAGTGAAAGAAAGTGCAATATATCAAAGTATGTTGTCTTTCTCTATCAAAACAAGGTCAAGGTCACCTATTATTTACAATTTAATTTGCATCTTAGATATTTGTATTTCAATCAATCGATTTCTTTAAATAACTTTTACCTTATAAATTTAATTTTTAGGTTTTCTGTCAAATGTAGAATTAATAATTTTTACATAGAAGTCGCATTTTGTTTGAAATAAATAAATAAAATCTTTACTTATTTCTTATTTCTTTTTTATTATTGCTTACATCCACAAAATATGCGAAGATTATAAACACAGAAACAGGCAGATCATGAATGAGAAGAAGCGATCAAAGAAAGGTAGAGGAGTACCATGTGAGCATCAACACGGTAGGAGTAAAAGAGGAAAAAGGAAACAGATAGAGGCTTAATTATTTTGAACAGGAAGGATAGTTGCTGAGAGCAGCCACTAATGCCACCACTACAGCTGAGCAAACTCACCATCGCCACTCATTAAAGCAGTCAATTCAATTCCGAATGGTCCAGCAAGCACTCCCCAACCAACGCAGAGTTCTGAGCACTGACGAATTCGACCAAACACAGTCGCTGAATTAATGCAACTTCGTCCATCAATGCGCTATTATTCATCGCGATTCAGACCATCGCGTTGCTTCCAAGATAATTCAATCGCCAATAGCTTATAATCACTGCCAGTTCCACTAAACCTGCGATTAGAACCGAAACCATGAACATGGTGGCGATTTTCAGAGAAGGAGTTACGTGGGAAGAAATTGGGAAGCAGGATTTATATGGTTGGATGACAATGTCACGTAAATTTCATTTAATTTTCTTGCTTTGTTACGGAATATCAGCGTTGTTTGTATAATGGGTGTCATCATGTCAGCAGCAACTAGAAGAAGAAAGGAAAGTGATAATGCATTGAAACGATTCGGAGAAATGACTGAGTGGAATTCATAAAGTTTTAAGGCATTGGATTAAAGCAACCTGGTGGCTTCATTGGTCTACGCTTTGGAACATTGATTCTAGGTGGCTTCAACGGTGGTTGCAGACTTAGCAGTCCCAGTTGCTAAAATATTTTTACCTTTGCTGAGATTATGGCTTTCTGCTTGACAGGCTGATAGTTGTTGGTGTTTTGCTTTGAGTTGCAAAAGTGATGATGAAGGAGATGTTAATGATGATACTAACGAAGTGTTTGTGAAGAAATTGGAAAATAGATGCAATGGAATGGTGGGAAAAGATGGAGCTATTTGATGAGATTATTCAGTGGAGCTCGAAAAGATTATGGGATTGCCCGCAATTGCCACGGAAACATGACCAGAACTTCAGTGTGTTTGGTATGGTTGCGGCCGCGAACAATAATGTTTCGCGGTGCATGAAGGAGATGCAGAAGTGTATTCTTCACTTCCTCAGTGAGGTCCTATCTAGGCTGTTGCCTTCTATAGCTAATGCTACAACTGCAGCATCAGCAAATATATACATCGGGATAATTCGAAACATGGATTTTCGGTTTTTGATGTTTTTATCAAGCTCACGGCAGAAATGGAATTTTTCCAGTTTTTCCCTGCGAAGAAGAAGACGAGTGAGTATTAGTATTGAAGGAAGGAATTTTCTTCATGATTTCTTCAACTAATTTAGGGAAGTTCATTATCCATCGTTTTCCTTTGTTTCTATCAACTCTGTTTACCAAAGAAATTTATCAAACACATGTTTGTTCTGTTTCTTTGCTTGTTTCTTAGAAACAGAAAAGAAAAATGAAAATAAAGCTTGCTTCCTAGAGTACCGAGAAAAGCACAATTCTTTCGAAAAGAAGAGTTTCCGCTAAGCCGTACAGCATACAACCTTTATATTCTAAAACATTAGCTTCCTATTATCAACATCTTCCCGTGAAAGCTCTGTTACGTGTTATCTCTTAGGACTTGTGCTCCTAGAAACACTGCCCATATTTATGGCCTTGAGCTTGAGCCTGTGCATTATATGTGGGAGGGTAAAGGAATTTTGGTGGCGGGTTATTTTATCTTGCATCAAATGTAATGAGTGATTTAATCCACGACGATCTTACGTGTTATCCTGTCTCAGATGCAGCTGGCCTCCTTTCTTTCTTCCTGGATGCAATAATGGATGGAGTTCTCTGCTTTGCTGAAGCTATAATATGCATTCCTGGATGGTCTATCAAAGCACGCATCCAGGCATTGTGGCATTGCGGGAGTTCTCTTCTTGAGCAACCCATCATTTGATCTGATAGTCTCAGTGCAGCTTGATAGGTGCCACTCAGAGTTAAATTACAATTGTTTAAATAGGTAGGATTCTCTTAGAATGAAAATAAATTATAGAGTTTGGATAAAAATATGCTAGCCAATTTTATTGAATTTTAATTAATTTAAATAGACGGGGTTTAACTAGTAATCTTAAAAGGATTCAAACAACAAGCTATTGCATTACTTATTCTCACACATATTGCAAGCGTTGGCTTAAACTAATTGTTGACTTGTCAGTATCATTTTTTTCACTAGAACCTTGTCCCGAAGGTTCATTTGCCTCGTCTTCATGGTTAGCACTGGAATTTCCTTCTGTCAACAACAGTAGAGGTTTGTTGCACTTATGTCTGGGGTAAATTTGTCATCACAATTGAAACAAAGACCTAGAGCACGCCTCTTGCATTTCCTCCCTATTGAGGTGTTTCATTGATGAGATTGGGTTGGTTTTTGATTGAGGAGAAATATTCGAAAGCAAACAATTGACTTCTGGTGATTGTATGTATTTTTATTGACGCGCAAGTTAGTCATAACACATTCTCACAAGGTTGATGGCTTCTTTTAGGGACTTCGATTTGAACATTCTAATGTCCTCTGCAATTTTGGGCTTGATTTCTCCCACGAACGTCCCAACTAATGTCTTTTGTGTCCATCCATGCACCCGATTGCCCAGCCTTTCAAATTCATTCTAGAATTCTCGCAAAGATCCAATTTGCCTTACTCGAGAAAATGCCTCATTGAGGTCATCCCATTTTGTCAATCCGAATTGAGCCCACAACTCTCCCTCAAAGATAGACTAAGTCACTGTTCCTCCTTCCTCCCTGTAAGCTCGTCGTTACCATTGCTACCACTAGTTGGCTTCACCTTTGAGGCAAAATGATGCTCATGATACTTTGTTCATTTTGGGTGTGTTTTGGAACTCAAAGAATTGGTTAACACAGCATAACCACTCAGTGGGGTATTTCCTAGAGTATTTTGAAAATTCCAATCTTGCCATTTGGGATGAAAAAATTTTTTCAGTCCCATCCATGTCATGTCTATTTTCTTTACGAAGAGAACATGCGTTTCCTTCTCAACTAAATTGATTGTTGTTGGATCCTTCCTAGTTTGAGATTAAAGCATCGAATAGTCGGTTAATGGTTTCTTTCAGTTGGTGTAGCTTGTGACTAACACCGAGTTCCATTCAGCTAATGCTGTTTTGAAGTCCTCCTAAACTAGTTTTTAAATTTTCTATTCTTTTCTTATTGGTTGTCGTTGTAATCCTTGCTTTAATACAAATTATATATACCAGTCAAAGTTAATTGCCTAAATAAATAAGATTCTTTTAGACTAAAAATAAATCACGGAGTTTGAATAGAAGTATACTCGCTCATTTTAATGAATTTTAATTAATTTAAATACATAGAGTTTAACTACTACTTCTAAAAGGATTCAATAATTACTAACAACTAGCTACTGAATGACCTATTTTCAAGCATATTGTGAATTTTGGCTTAGACTAATTCTTGACTTATAACAGCTGCAATGGGGTTAACCAGATTCAACACTCCAAAACAAAACTTGTCAAGATTGACATATATATGGTCAGAGAAAAAGTTGCAACTGGGGAAATTCAAATTCGATATGTACCCAGCAGGTATCAGATTGCCGATTACTTCATCAAAGCCCTTCCTCACTGTAAATTTGTTGAATTCGGAACAAATTAAAAGTTCATTACAGAACTTACGATTTGAGGGGAATGTTGAAGGAGATGAATTCAAACTTTAGAGCCTGGGCTGTGAAGCAGACCTGAAACCCATCCTTAGCTGACCTAGCTCTATGGATCAAGACTCACTTCAACACCAAACCGATTCGAGCCCAAAGGCTCAAGGTTCGTTGTGCATTCGTCTTCTTCAACCTTCCCGTACCTGCAAATCTCACGTGTAATTCACTAATTTTGTCCTTTTGAATTTGATGAACAAAACCATATAGTTGATAGTTGACACCTAGCAGAATAGTGTATGGCTAGGATACATTTGTTTAGCTTTCTCTTCAAGATTGATAATATCCTGTATAAGTTAGAAAATGTAAGCTTTATACCCATGGGTTCAATGTCAATGGAGTAGAAAATATTTACTCTCAAATTTCAACTCCGTGCTCCCAGAAAATACAGACTGTACAGCCGAATCTGTTTCCTTATTTTAGTTGTTCTGAGCTGACTTCCTCTTTTGCTAATGAACCGAGGGAGCAATGTAGCAGACTATGGTGAACTTATGGATTGGATGGATGTCGAAATTTCTATGAAGGTGCTTCAGTCCATAGTGTTGAAGGCTTCTAGTTTTGTATTCATTGCACTTGGTCATATAGATTTTGGAAGTCGTGCTAGATTCTTGTGATTCATTATTGCTAAACTGCTTATAAGGCCACGGAATTATTATCAACATATACAAAACTTCTGCTAGTGGAAAGAACCTCCAGCATTTCTGGCTCGGGACTTAGCTTTGTGGTCGATATAGCGGTGAGTAATCCAATTGTTTCCCTACGGAAGCCATCAGTGATGAGCAGGTCACTCAACCAAGCATATTCTGCTTGACGGTTCTTCTTTATAGAGCAATGGAGAATGCCGAAACCCGTTGGCTATTCGTGGATAACTCTGAAATAGAAACTGTATTAAAAATTCTCGTATGACCGGGCATGTGGAGATGTTGGGGCACGAGAAATGGCTGCTGAGAATGTTTGACAGAGAGGAGCAACGAGTTCCAGATTGGGTATCCACAGCTTTTCTGGTGGTCGATCAGCTACTTTAAGTCGATCAAAAATTGAATTCCAGCTTTGCAAAGCTGTTGAGAAAAGGATGAAGCCAGTAGCCCCGGAGCTTCTGCACATCTTGCAGAGACTGCTGGGAAATTGAAGAAAACAGAGTATTGAAGCTAAGAAGTTCAGCAAATAAATGAGACACAACATTGCAGAAAATTGTAGAGATCTACTGCATTATTTTTCAGAACTGATTGTGCCTATATATAGGCTTACAAACTAACTCAAAAAACTAAAAACACTCCAATAAACAACAAATAATATGCCACTAGTAAATAACATAAAACAAAAAATTTATTGGTTGATTTGCTGAAAAAGAACAAATAAATATTTGCATGAATCAAGAAGAATAGTCGCAGCATATCTTTGACTAATTCTTGAATCAACCTTCAACAAAAATAGCTATGGTTTGTGTTTCTCCAACCTAAACCGAAAGGCCAACCATAAATCAAGTTGTGATAGAACTGAATGATTGTTTAGCAATGGAGATAGCTCGTACGGAGGTGCATGAGACCGCAGAAGATGATTCGAGTGGATTGATGACAGATTTGAATCTGCAGAGTGAAATATTTCACCTATCAAGGTAGTAATTAAGTACTCAAAAAATATGCATATAGTACCTTGTAACTGTATCTGAAGAAAATAAGGAAAAATATAGCATATTATTTTAAAAGATTAATTATATTATAATGTGAACCCTCACTATCAATTAACCAAAAATCCCCTGCTTCATCATCTTTTGCTTAATGTCTAATGGCTTAGAAAAGAGAAATTAATTTAAAATATTGTCATTACTTAATGTAAATCTTATAAAATCTCGTTAGGTCTACATTGATCTTAAAATTTAGTATTACATAATTTACTACTTACAATAATTAATGTTACATGCCATTTTAAACTCATTTTTACGTTTTAATCATACTAAAATAAAACTCTATTAATATGACAAAATACATTGTTGTTAGATCATTTATATAATTTATTTCTTATCGCGAATTTTTATTTATTCAGTTTAAAATATATATATATATATATATGATAATTTATACAGTAATTTTATAAAAAAATTTATATTATAGATATTATTGTTAAGAGAACAGATTAATTTAAAATCTGTTACTAATAAGTATTAAAATATTATTTTTTTTTTTAGATGACGAATAAATTCTCGTACTCAATCGTACCAGTATTAACATATTATTGGCACATATAAATATATGAAAATAAAAAGTTAGAAACAGAACAAATAATGAATGTGGTGTACGAGAATGATGCTGTGACAGAAGGTGATTGGCCTCTCATCAATAAATATTATAAGCTCTAAATTCTGTGATTAGCTGATCACATGAGATGAGCAAGAGGTCTATGACATAATACTGAGCCAGAGGTCATGATGCTGACATTTCAGTTGAAATGCGTTCAAATCTTTTCTCAAGTCTACTGATTTAAAATGGAAGTCACCAAATTGTTTCTTACTATTGCAATTCCATTTTGTCTATCTTAGAATTCTATTTTCTAAAATTTCGTCTCCCTCCACAATCAAACCCACATCTCCTACCCAAGTTTTTCCGAGTGACCAAAATGACAGAAATTAGCAAGACAAACTTAAACGCAATTTGAAACTAGGTTTCCATGAACCAAGAGTCGACAGTCGACAGCAAAACATAATTTTTTGTTTTTAGATTTAGGGTTTTGAATTAGAGAGTGGGGAGAGAAGAAGAAGGTGTTTTTGTCCAGAAGAAAGAAGTATGAATTAAAGAGGAGGGAGAGACACGAAGGTGGTGCGTGGTTATTTATTTATTTATAAAATAAAAAATAATATTAACTAAATAAAATTATACGGTGATATATGACATACTTTCTCTTACTTAATAAATATGTTAAATTAACTCAAAATCCAAGGGGCAAAAGGGAATTCTCTCCAAATTAATATATAAAGCTTGCTGCGTAAATACTTCTTAGCAATTATTTCATAGTTTTTAGCCCAATCTAGAAATGTGGGCATATATGTTGACTATATAAAAAGCCCATCAATGGAACCAAATTTCATGAAGTGGGCTTAATGATAAATACTCTTACTGTAGTTTAGACCCAACTCATCAAAATAAAATCTTAAGCTCGTTGCCTTATGAGAGCTGAGAATTTTGGCCCTTTAGTGAATTTGTCATATTTAAGTGTGAACATCATTCAATAAATCAATGTAATTCAAATACCAATTCTAAGACAAACAAATTTGTCGAGCTCAAGTTGAATCCTTCATAATTTGTTGACTATAATAAAAGGCAAACTCATATTCTCTGCATATGTACGGGTGATTTATAGATAAGATGTGATTGTAAATTCAAACATCTGGATTTCTATTCATACACAACAAAAGTAGATTCAAACTCCATTTAGACTATATTTGTAGTTATTCTGTTTTTTACTTAATTTTGAAACGGAAATATTCCACATACGAACACCTATATAATTCTCATTAAAATCTGAACAAGCTTAAGAACAAATCAACAAATTCACACGAGAGAACTCTAATAAGTCAGCATTTTCTGCCTAAGAATGATCAATGATTGAGGGCCAATGGTACGTGTGAAGTGACGTACGATTTGGACCAATGTTCTCTATATACAAAATCAAGAAAATGACAAGAAACTTCAACAATATGGAGTGGCTAATAATGGTAATCCAGCTCCCAAGAAAATTTAGCTGTCCACAGCAATAATGCAACAAACAACAATGTCAAGAACTCGAGCATTTACAAGTCAATTCTCCAAACTAGTACCGAAAAAAGCAAAATGGGATATTGCTAAGTCTTTCATTGCATTTCCATACACGCAAATTGGTTACGTGTAGAGACATTTTTGTTTTCGGAAAACATGGATTGTCTGCTTGAAAAATACTCTAAGAAACGTTAAAAATAAATAAAATAAAATAAATGCCAAGATGGATGAGAGATCTGGGGTCCCTTTCACAACAGAATATCTAAATTTAGCAATATCGTTTATAGCACCCTATCCACACAAACTCTCTTGTAAAGTTTCGTCCAATCAGAAACCTCTTTTTCAACCCTTTAAAGGCAAAGTAAATCACGACCCACCTATCCAAACTCCGAATGTTTTTAGTATGTAAATCAGTTCGTCCAAATTTTAACAAAATATGGACCAAAATTTGAACGTTTGAACTATCATAAACGATACAAATGTCTAAATTATTTAAATAGGAATCGAACAATCTTATTATAGAGTATTCAGATGTTGAAATTGTAACGTTTAAATCAAAAATTATATCGTTTGATGATATGCGATTTAACAAAATTCAGATGAGCACACACGAAAATGACTCTGTAAATCTTCGTCTTATGTAAGAGATTACCTTAGTTCTTATTAGGGGAAAATCTTGATTCAAACTCTCACAAATTTGCATCACTATTTTGTAACTTTTTTTTTTTTGTTGGAAGTACGTCATTAATTAATTGTCATCAAGAACAATATAATTAGTAGTAAGATAATTGGTTTAATTAAGATCTATTAACTATTGATGAGAAATAAATTATTTTAATAAGTAGAACAAGGGTGACGAGCTGCCAACAAAGATGCATAAACATGTGCTGAGCATTAAGCAACAAGATTTGGGATATTTTCAAGAGCACGCTTTGGATTGATTTAAGGTAGCTTGACTTCACGATTCTTAAGAGAATGTCTCTAGCTTCGGTTAGATAAAAAATTACATTTAAAATTAAATAAGTAAATAGAGGATCTCAGCTAAGTACACTGAAATATTCATTAAAAAAGGAAACAAGTTAATTATTAATTAAACAAAATAAAGTGATCATGATCATCACTTTTTAGCCCTTGATCTTAATCATAAGTGCTATAATTGCTAGGCCTTTTTCACAAAAGGTGGTTTAAAATGCTTAATTATTTCCAATCCTCATGTTTGCTAATCCACTACTAAAATATTCATCTTCGATGTATCCATGCTTTGAAAGAGAGAATATTACAATAGTGGAAGCGGCAAACCCAACAGTGGAAATGGAACAAATATTCTTCTCTCTTCTGCTCTTGGGGAGATGAATGTCATGATGAAAGATTATGAAACCTATCATTGGCGAAAAAGCATTGATCACAGAAGATCTAATGATCAAGATTAGGATTTGGACCTCGGATCAGTATTTGTAATTTCTTTTTTTGGAATGACTGGGAAAGTAAAATGGGGCTTGGCATGTTAGAAATTATCTAGTTTTTAAGGGATTTTGGATTAATGTAGGCGGTGGATATGATTCGGGATCTGAATTGAGAAAGGGGTTTGCATGGGAAAGTAAAGGTTGATTTATGGTAATGAAGAGAAAGCGAGATTTGGAGGTCGACAATTCATTGATTCAGTCTTGTGGTTTGGGTTTTCTAGTGCTCTGACTTGTGATCTGAGAAACTTGAGATAGTTTGCAGCTTCATCAAGCATTGAAGCAGTATCCATTTTGCTTCCACCAGGGACTAGCCTCTGCAAAACCCTAATTCTTTCACTTATTCTTTCCCTTCTTTGCCTTGCAGCTACAGTTTGTGGATCAGTTGATATTCTAACATTCTTCCTCTTAGGCTTTTCTACCACCTCTAAGCCTAAATTCACAGGCCTAAAGGCTGCGGCTCGATAAATCATCTCTTTCATATGAGCAATGGACTCAGGATCAGGTTCCTCGATAGAAGAAGACACCAAAGAACTCGGTTGTTGAAAGTTGATGTTGGATGAACTCGGACGCTTCTCCAATCTCGGTTTCTTGGCTTTTGACGGATTGTCAGGGATGAGTCTGAAACCAACATCTGCAACATTTGTGGGATCAGTTTGAAGAAGATGAAATTGAGCATTATTTGTACCAACTTGGAGCTCAGTTTGATCATTTTTTCTCTTTGTTAAACGGCAAATCTCCTCTTGAATTCTCCCATTGTTGACATACTGATCGGAGGAACTATCTGTTTCTTCATGCTCATTGACTGGACAACTGAAATCTTTGTTTCTTGCATTACAGCCATTGTTCTCAGACTCTCCTGATGAGACTGCGCTATTGGCACCAAAATTCCATAAGTTTCTGCGATCAGAGAAAAGAATGGAGATCCCCTCATCTTCAACTGATGTATCGGTGTTGCTGTTCGTAGCTGAAAGCAAGCAATCAAGGGACTCAAGAGAGTACGTAGCCGAAACACCACGATTGTTGTTTTGCAGGCCATGTTCAATAACTTGTGATTGATGAGCCACTAAATTTCCCAGAGGCGTTGTGACATCATAATGCCAGCTTGTTGTAGCTCCTGATTTTGCGGCCGCAACTTCTGCTGCTAAAACTGTTTCGTGTATCTCCGGCTGCTGCATTAATAAATCCATCAATCAGAAAAGGTTTATTGAATTATTGAAAGCACTGCAATTTCTTATTGGTGAACTATTTCAGTGCTTACTCTTTCGGGATTTGAATTGATTACTTGTGACACTTGAGTTTTTTGCAGCCCTTGTATCGAATAAAAGATATCTTCTGTTGGATCCATCTTCCCACCATAGATATAACAATTTGAGCTGGAAATCACGAAGCTTTCTTCAGCTTCATCTCCTTGGTTGCTCCATAAGGTTGCCATACCATCCATAAGAATATTTTTTAACTGCATGCACTTAAGTAGGATAAGATATACTGATGATGGAAATGATTCTGATGATATTATGTTTGCAAATTTCCAATAACCCAAATAAGAGATACGCGTCATAATCTGTAAAAGCTCAGTAAAAAACAGAGAATTCAGATGACATATGTAATCAAAATCATTTAAGAGTAATAATAGAAATACCAATTCAGATCCAGCTAGCTCAAATCCTGAAGAAGTAACAGAAGAAAGAAAATTTGTATCGTCCTTTATTTTATGCAAATAAAAGAACGCCGCGCCTGGATCAAAACTCAGCTTGATATCACCTTCTGTACAACTCTGATACTGTCAACTAACCACCCTCTTTAATTTCTATATCATGAAAACTGTGATCACAAACAAGAAGAACCTCTGCTAACGCCAGTTTTGGCAACTAAAATTTGTCCACCCATGTAATACAGACAACCCAAAACAGAACTCAAAAACTGGTACAAAAATTTATAGAAATAGAAAGAGAATTTACTGCCAATCCAAGATAATTCAACAGAAGTACACATATACATGAAGAAACAAAGATGGGTTTTCACAGAAAGTTAATAAAGAAGGTTTTCTGTCTTCCACCTCGGGCTGCAGCCATGGATGACCAATTTATTCTACAGGGTTATGGTATAGTTTAAGGGCGTGCTTATATAGATAGAAAGTATAACAGAAGGTCCAATTTTTAAGAAAAAGTATTGTACTTAAATAATTAAATTGAAGTATAAGAAGAAAAAAAGAAGAGAAATAAAAAAAATTAGTTAGTTTCAGAAGTTGAAGGCACAGATGTAATGGGGTTTGAAAAAGATAAGGCTTTTTGGTCAGTTTGGCGGAGTGTGTAAGAGTATATTTCTGCAGATGGGGAGCATGAGATTTCAGAGCAGCATTTTTGAATCTTTAACTAATTGATTAATTATATCAATATATATAAAATTTTATTTTGGGTTTTCTCTAAGTTGGGAAAAGCTCTGACTCCTTTTTGGTCTGCTTCTGCTATTCCATGCGCACTGCAAAGTTTCAATAAAAAAGACTACTGCAAGTGAGAATGTGCATATCTTTTTACTGTAAGTATACTCTTTTAATCTCTCTTTCTAAAAGCTTTTTTTGTTAATCATAGTTATAATCATAACTAGTAGTTAATGTTTTCGCTTTCTATTACAACCTTTAATTACTTCATGATGTACCACAAATAATCAATAGTGTGAATGGTGTTACACATTATACTTTAAAATTATAATAATAATCCAACTTTTCCATGGAATAAATTTTATATGCAAATTAAACTCCACTTCATGAATTCTCTATCTCCTCAACGACGAGAATAATTATGCTTAATATTAGTTAAAATATGTATCATAAATTATCGAAAGAAAAATTAATAAGAAAAAAACAAAGCAACAACTAATAATGTGCGTAATGGGTCAAATGAATAAATGAAAACCTAAAACAGATATGCGCGCGCGCACACACACACACACATATATATGAAATGCCATTTAGAGCAAAAACCTAGGCAGTGGGAGATTAGAAACATAAAAGATGTGGTGAGGCAAGCAAACGCAGTAAAGAAGAAGATTGCACAAACCAAGATGCATTTAGAATTTTGTCTCTTGCTCAAACCATATAGTTTTTCTAAAAAAAAGTAACCTTTAACTTTATTAAATACAGATATAGTTGTTTTGTTATTGGGATAGAAAGAAAGAGAGAGATAGAGGTATCTGGGCTCCTAGTCCTAGCCACAAGCATCCCCGTCATTACAGCTCAGGGAATTAATGGATTCCCATGGCATTTCCTTCAATATTTTCTTATGCCAATCTATATTGTCAAGTATCAACTCTCATGTTTTTCTTCACCATATCTGCAGATCAAGTAATAAGATATGCAAGAAAAAAGAAAAAAAAAAAACTCGGATTTCTTCAAATTAAAGAGTTAATTCGATCTAATTTGAAACTTACTTTATTAAAGAAAAAGAAATATATATCCCCACTTGAAAACCTATCTCGGTGTTTCTTGATCATAGCACACACAAATAAATGAAGGACAGACAGAGAGAAATAAATGTGATTGAATAATTTGCTATATATAGATATGTATTATGATGCCAAATTTATATATTTACCACGATAACGAGAGAGACCATATGTTATAAATAGTTCATCAAATCTGACTTCTGTAACACTATTACCCAGTAATAAATCTCGACAAAGTTGAGTGTATCTTGAATGATAGGTTGGTGTCTTCCGTCGGTGATATAGTCAACAATAATATGATTTAAAATATTAACCCTTAATTACCCTTTCTTTGAACATTACAAAATCTTTTAGAGAGGAAAATAGATAAATGAAATTAATTAATTGATTAATTAATTAACAGTTCAATTTGCCATTATTTATGGGCAATGGCATTTATGATAATTATGAATTATGTTTGGTTATTTACATTGTTTATTAATATTTAAGTTCGTATGTATAAAGTAGAGTAAAATTTTTCATTTTTACGTGTGAGAATATTACAAAAAAAAAAATGAAACATTTGATGGGCCGGCGTATTCGGCCCTAGGTTGTAACTTCTAATCCTGTGGTCCACCACACGCTTACTCTTCCCATCAAGAATGTCAGTGTCTCAATTAATGCATTTCTTGCTCCTCTCCTCCTCATTTGCGTAATTTTTGCTCGTCATCTGTCGTCGGCACAAACAATGCTGCTCGGTTCGTTCGCCGCCGTTGGTCCCTTGTCATTGCAATATTCTGAGTTTTTGTAGACCCCACTCTTCTGGCTTCTTCTATTATAACCAGCTCACAGGTGGAATCAACTCTTCACTCACACGTGGCATCTTCTGATTGGCTGGTCACCTGAGTGGATAGCGCTCTCCCATGTTGGTAAATTAAAACTCTGCGAGAGCCGTATCTGGGATCATCTAATTGATGTCCGAATCTCCCTTAAAATTTAACATTACCTTCTAGGATTTTAGGCTGAGTCTGTATCATCAATGATATAGATGCGTTGTATCTTATTTTTGTGCTTTTCGCCTTTTTTTTTAATTTTTTAATAAAATACTGTCAATGATCATGAACAACGCGTATCATGTATCCAATCTTATTCGGCGAGTTAAAATATTCATAAAATATATTATACATGATATTAAATCAAAAGCAGAGACCGAGGAGGAATTGATTAATTAATAATATACTACCTCAAATTCAATATAAATATTACTAAATATTAATTAAATTTTAGCAATGAGAATCCTTATAATCCTTATTAATGTTTATATATTTATTATTTATAATAATTTTTAATATTTAATCTTGTAATTAATAATAAATTTTAATGCACTAAAAAATATAACTTATTAAATATGAAAAAAAATTAACGAATATTTTAAGAGTATTCATTAGAAAAATTTATATTAATATAATTTAGGATCACTTATTAGAATTTTTATATTTGATAAATTACTTTTTTTAATGCATTAAAATTTATCATTAATTACTACATTAAATGCCAAAAATTATTACAAATAATAAGTATAAAAATTTCAACAAATACTATAAGAGCACTTGTTAATAAAATTTTTGAATTTAATATTAAATATATTTTATTATGATCTCTTTCTTGTTAAAAGTTTGCAATAATTTCTGAAAAAAAAATAAAATTATTGATATACGTAGACATATTTGATAACAAAGGAGGATTAGATAAATGTCAAGTCTCAGAGTCGAGAAAGTAAGTGTACAATACATCAATGCTTATTATCTAACAAATTATAACAAAGGAAAAATACAACAAAGTATTATCCAAAATTCTTTATGTACCTCTGTGGTCCCATTTGTATCATAAATAATAATTTACTACAATTATAATGAATATATTTAACTAGTGGGTAAGTACAATGAATTTATTTATTTTTAATTAATTTAATATATATTTAGTTCATTAATTCATATTCAATTGATTAAATTAATAAAATACAATGAATTTTTAATTGATTAAATGTATATTCATTGAAGTATAAATATTCTCTATAAATTAATAAATTATTAATTTATCAATTAATTAATACCTTCCTTAATTAATAAATTTTATATGGTTCTAATATTATTAGTTTATATATATATGAACCATCAAGTTCAAGTTTTATGTGAAGGCTTATGATGCTTGGGCTGATGCTTATATTTACAAATCAATCTTATATGACAACCAATTTGGGTAAGTCCTATCAATTAATTTGTATTTTGAGATGAGTTTTACATTTAACTTGAGGAACTTAAATTTACAAGCTGTTTATTTTTTTTCTAATATTTAATTGTCTGAATTTGTCTATTTAAAATAGTTAAATTTATTTTTTTTAGCTTAAAGGACTTTTAAGACACTTTTTATTTAATAAAAGTTTTTTTTTTTAATTTTTATCCTTTTATCTAAATTTTAAAAAGTTTAAAACTTTTACAAAATATATTCACAAAAATATTTTTATCTAAATATTTATTTAAGTGCTTACCGATATAAAAATCTAATACTTTCTTTGTTATTTTTAAAATATACGTATTTTTCATTAAAAAATTGCATAACTTAGAAAACTTAACATAATATAATAATTATTTTTTATTATTTTATTTCATTTTAATTTAAATTTAACAAGTTATCTTTAAACTAAATTATATATCTATATATCTATATCTATATCTATTTATTTATTTATTTATTTTTATATAATATAAGTACTATAACAAAATTTAAGATTTTATTATTTATTTAACATGTAAAATTATAAGGATATAAAGGTAAAAGTATTATTTTTCAAATATTTTTGTTTAAAAAAATAAATAATTTAATATTTATACATTTCATTCAAATTCATATATTTAAAGTTCAGATTTTTTAAATATTCAGTAAAAAAAGTAATAACTCAATATTACAATTAGACCCTTTGAATTAAAAATTTTTACTAATATTTAAAATTTAAAGAAATGTACAAATTACAAGCCAAAAGGCGATGATCAAATGCATTAGGAGCAAAAAAATTATTTTAAAAATGGAATTCCATAGACGGGCGAAACCCGCGTGCAAATGCTTTGAGAAAACAAATATTGGGCACAAATTGACAAGGTTGGGCCCATCACTTAATGATACTATAAAATTGGCCGACGTATTCTCTTTGCAGCCCAAATTGAACTGACTTTGGGCCGGCGTACATTTCCCCTTGTTTGTCCAGCCTTACTGCGACATGTCGCGTAATCTCGTACTTCTTGCCGAATGCCAATGCAGGTGCCATTCTAAAATCCCACTTCAAAAGCACAGCATTCAGGCATCAGACAAACATGACCACGCCGCCGCTTGGAGCGAACTTCGAAGGCGCAACACCGGTGGCGCCACCTCCGGGGACGGACATGACGGGGATCTGCTTCAGGGACCAATTGTGGCTTAACACTTACCCACTTGATCGAAACATGATCTTTGATTATTTTGCTTTATCTCCGTTTTACGATTGGACTTGCAATAACGAACAGCTCAGAATGCGGTCCGTCCACCCTCTAGATATCTCTCAGCTCTCGTAAGTTCTTTGAAATTGGAAGAAATTTTGGATTGTTTAGCATTTGTTTTGTTCATTTTGTTTAAAGTAAAGATTTTCAAATTTATTTCAGTCGAGAAAAGAAAATCCCATTCATGTTTGTGCTCAATCATTGCGTGGTGTTTTGAGGTATTTTTTTAAAATAGAATTAGGCATCATTTTGGTTTGATTAAGCGAAATGATGAATTGGGTTACTGATTCTGAGCTCAAATGAAATTGTGAGTTAGGTTGAGTAATGGTGAAAATTTGGACGTCGGAAACTTAATTAGTGTTGAAAAAAAATTAGTATTGAATTAGTTTATTATTTCCTTTCATAATTGTTTCTTGTCCAAGGCGAGAAATAGAATTACTGAGTCTTGCCAGTTTCTTTCCTGGCACAGCATCTCAATGGGGATAGATTTGCAGTTTAGTTTTAACTTTCTGTACTTTGAGTTAATTTTCTTGGTTGGTTTGGAAACCAGTTCTCTAGATTTATAAACAATGTACTTAAACTAGTGGCCTGTTTGTCATGTCTGTGCTTTGTCATATAGGTTCAACTGGGAGGGTTATATTAAATGCTCTAAAAATGTGAGAACTTAACAACAAAAATGATATTTGTGACTTAACAACCAATTGTTATTAACAGAAATTGATTCGTGGAGCAATTTGAGAGCATGGTCTTCCCATTACATAATTCAATATATAGCTATTCATAGATGCACGTATCCCTTAAATATCAAAATTTTGTGGTTATTGAAAGACTGTTGAGGACTTGATGGACCGGTGGCTGAATCCACGAAGTGTGTTCTATAATATCCTTTTTTCCTGGTAAATACTGTACTTTTGATGCATTTGCTGAAGATATTGTGGTTGATGTACACAAAAGATTTGATTAAATCGTGTTGCATGATCTATATAGTTTGATAATTATAGCTTAAAGGATGTCAAAATTTTTTTTGTGCAGAAAAATGACTGGCATTGAATACATGCTTAGTGAGGTTATGGAGCCTCACCTCTTTGTTATCCGCAAGCAAAAGAGGGATGGTCCTGAGAAAGTGACACCGATTCTCACATATTATGTATTGGATGGCTCAATATACCAAGCACCACAGCTTTGCAATGTCTTTGCAGCTAGAGTTGTGAGCTTTTCGATTCCATTATTTATGTATAAAGGTTATGTGTGCAGAACATAGTTTTGGGTCCAGAAATAGTCATTGTTGAGCTAGAATCTTAAATATAAGCATTGCTTGAACCATAGATATGATCTAAAAGTGAGCTAAAAGTACAGAGGAAAGTTATCATGTAAACGATTTAATTCAATGTTATTCCTTTGACAAAAAAAGATTGAGAACATATGCTGGACATGTTAGACCATGATGATATATTAGTACATTAATCTATAGACCAGACGAACTGAACTGTCTAAGTAATCAAATGCTGGAGGATATTATGCACAAAATATATTATGTCTTCATTTCTTAAAGTAGATCAGTGGATCTTTGTGACTTTATATTATCTTGATTGTGCACCCATATGACAGGGACGAGCTCTCTACTATATACAAAAGGCTTTCACGACCGCTGCCTCAAAGTTGGAGAAGATTGGATATGGTATGAAAGTGCTACTTAACTATGTACCCTTTCTTTTTTTATTCATTTTTATCTCTTTAATAAACGTTTATGTTTAGTAATTAGTCAATGTATTTGGTAGTAATGTAAGAATACAACATGTTTGTTCATTTGTTATTAGAGCAATAAAACTAAGTTGTTCAGTCAGTTTCCCTCAGAGTTGGGGTTTTGTAAGTCACAACTGCATCTATTGTCACTCTTGGAAATTTTTTAATTTATTAAGACTAGTTATATCTGAACCATCATTGATCACAATATTGAGAAAATGCAAAAAATATTGGTGTAAAGTTGAAGAAGGCCCAGAATAGTTTCTGTATCATTCATTTAATCTTTAAGACATGTTTTATATTGTTGTAGTCACATAAATTCAGTGGATGTCATATTGGACCTATTGCTTAACTGCACCGAATGCTACAGCCTCCAGTGCATGTTTTATTACTGAGATATTTTTAGTTCATGTGCCAAAGGGAAATTGATGTAATGAATAACTGGAGAAGGCATTCAAATTTGTAGCCATAACATTTATCAAATTAAAAGTTTAGTATGCTCTGAGCCTTTGACTACCTTGTGATCTAAGTTTTGCGTCATGTCTTGATCCCCTGTCTTTTACCGAAAAAGAAAGAAAATAAAAGGCCTTTTAACTTCACTGGTAATTTCCTTGCCAATGTATCCTCTTCAGTTTTCTTTGCACATCAGAAGTAATCTTCATGTGACTTGCATTTTTTCAGTGACTTTCTTTATAATGTAAGTCTTATTTCATTATGCAGCAGTGGATGCTGAAAACGAGGGTGCAACTGTTGATTTGAACGTTGTTAAAGAAACAATCGATTTTAAAGAAGTCAAGCGAGTGGATCTCATCCTCGCCTCCTTGCAGCGCAAGGTAACCTTCTTATCGGAATGAATCCTCTCACGCCCCTTTTAGGCAGATCTAGAAATTCAAATATAGTGTAATAGTCATTTAAACACGTATGTTTTCCTTCTTGTTATTGTTACTGTTCAGAAATTTGAGTTCCTCACAAAAGCAACATCGGTGGATTTGATTATTTACTTGTCTTTCAGTGTTTGTTTTATATATGAACTTTTCTTGTTTATCTTTTTCCGTTGGTGGCAGATTAGTCATGTTGTATCACCACAAGTTCATAACTAAGAATATCCTTTGTTTTGTAGTTACCACCAGCTCCTTCACCTCCGCCATTCGCGGAAGGTTATGCACCCCCTCAAACTGCAGAAACAGAGAAAGGCCCTGAAACCCAACAAGCAGGAGAGGCGCAACGTCCTCCTATTGATCCCATCATTGATCAAGGTCCAGCTAAAAGAATGAAATTTTGAAGTCAAAAACATGTCGTCCTAAAACAGTTAGCTGATCTCAATTTCATGTACTTAGTTTTAGGTCCTAAAACAGTTAGCTGATCTCAATTTCATTTAATTAGTTTTCTGCTAACGGTCTTATAATGTAAGTGAATGTATCATACATTGTCTGAGATTTGAATTTGTTGTACATATACAAGAAGAAAAGGTAACCTTTTTCCCATGTTGTGGGTTCTATTTGGTCTACGAAAACTGTGTTCCATGAAAAAAACGTGCCAAAATGTTAGGAGTGGAAACACTTTCATCGGATAGACGTGTAGCCATCTCATAACTACTTTGAGGTCGTCCGATCACATGCCATCATGTGATCAACTTAATAGGGAGACCATCGAGAGGAAATTAACGATTATTGATTGATCGACTGTCAAGCTAGCCATGGCAATTCATGTGAACTTCATATTGTGTTCAGTAATATGCATGTGCCAATGGTTTTGGCTGCCTATAAAATTTGGTAACTGGCATGTTTAATGTTGGAATGCGACTTCCATAGATAAATAAACATTTATATTTATTTTATAATTAATAATCCCCAAAGTACCTTGAACAATTTGAGGACAACTTTGGTACAAAATTGTACTGCAATTAAAGCACGTGTAATTAATGTAACCTTACCACCTGGTCAAACGTAATCTTTGTTTCTATACCAGCTTAAAGTAGTTCCATGTAAGATACCACCTTCATATGACGAGGACTTAAAGTTGGTAACTGACACCATCACACTCAACCTATTGTCCGCTACAATTCCTCTCCTCCGTGATTCCGCGATTTCACACCGCTTTCATTCTGCGCGTGGGATTCGCTTCCTAATACTTCCATGTAATGAAAGTTGTAATATCACATGGATCCCTAATGTCTTATATTTTCTCAAATACTGACACAATCAAAATAAATGTGCGTAAATTTTTAGAGCTATTAAAGTTTTTTTTATATATTTACTTTTAAAAAATAATGTAAACGCCATAATTTCAAAAGGTGTGTAGTTATTTTGAAAGAAGTTAGGATCTTTTTGATGCAAATACGAAAAACTGTATCCATAACAGAAAATCATGAAATGCTAGGATCCAAATGCTATTAACCCAAAAGTGAAAACTACCTTGTTCACGATCTTTTTACGGATTATGCGAGAAAATATTGGCCATATTGAACATAATTAACATGTGCTTGCATAAGAATCCCAGATTTTTCTCAGACTAAGTATCGTTTGTCCATAACAAATTACCCACTAAGATTTCGCCACGTCAGAACGAACCGCGATCCTCTGATGCGGGAAAAGATCTCTTTTGATGGTACTGTACAGAATGACTTTAGAAGATAAATGGGGGTCTCAGTTCCATCCACTTGGGTCCTACGGTGCCCACAGCACACTTTATTTTAATGTTTTTGCTTTCCAAGTTACCTTTTAGGTGATGAGAGAAAGAAAGATCATATCCCCTTTCATTGTGGAATTCAAGGCAATCCTTTTCTCTTGGCAGAATCTATCTTTTTGCTAACTTCTATCTTTCTGATATCACCTACTATTTCTCTCTCTTGTTTCTTTTCTCGCCTTGCATTCTGTGTTGCCAGCAAGGTTATCTGCTTCTGTTTTCATATTTGGATTCTGAATTTTATCTGACGCAGTGGAATTATGGAAGGTATTTTGTTAGTTGCTTGAGTTTTTGGTGTGAAAGGTTTGATTTCGTGAACAGGATTCGTTTTGATAGCTTGTGAGTTGTTGTTGTAGGTAGACATTTTCATGTGTTCTCGTTGTTTCTTTGGCGGGTTAAACCACAAGATTTGTTTCTCTGAAGTGGATTGATTTCAGTGACTTGAATTTGAGAATTTCACTGATTTTGTCTCTGATGGTTGAATTCATCTTGGGTTATCGTGATTCCGTGTGCTTAAGCGTTTGAATTTTCCATGCAAATGGGATTTGTTGTGAATTTGGAGAAAGAAATAGTTTTGGTTAGTGGAATTTTTGGTGAAAGACTTGGAAGAGGGAAATGAGAGGAGGAAAAGAAGAAGAAAAGATGACAAGTCCTATGTTTGCTAGGCTTCATGTAAATGATACAGAGAAAGGAGGGCCAAGAGCTCCTCCAAGGAACAAAATGGCTCTGTATGAACAGCTTAGCATTCCTTCTCAAAGGACTAGCTCTTTGTCAGCATCAATGCTGCCTCTTCCACTTAACAACAGCAGTAACTTGGTTCCTTCACTGTCATCTAGCAATGTGAGTTTCAATTGTTTATGGTTGTCCAATTTTCATTTGCTGAATTCACATTTATAATTGTTTCCCTTGTGGCTGTGGTCTATTTTATCTGTTGCTGATAGCTGATAGCCAAACTTATACTTTTAGCTATGATTGGTGATGCATCTGATGAGTTTATTTACTTTCAGAATTTCCTTTCCTTTAGATGTAATCTTAGAATACATTTGATATTACTACACTCTGCTATCCATTTTGAGTTGACCTTTACTTCTCAACGGAAAATTTCCATTATGTAACTGTTGATGGCGCATTTTGGCAGCTTGAACCGGCATATATTCCATTAAAATTTGCCTATATAGATTTGAATTGCATGATCTAATGTTCTGTGCTATTTTACCGAATGCAATTACGAGAGCATATTCATGATTGTAGGGTGGTGGCACAGAGAGGAGTATGTTTTCCCAATTCTGCAATTCCCCTGCACCTTCGTTTTTGACTGAGAAGCTTCACTCTTATCCATCTACTGGTATCAAGCTGAACATGAAAGTGGCAAATCAAGAAAGGAAATCCGTGAAACCTACAAATTATCAAAATTTGAATGCTACAGGACCTTTAACATCAACTGCTAAAAACAGTTCATTTAAACCAATTAATTTCTCCAACTTTAGGCAAATTTCATTGAAGAAGCTTGGACATGAGGATGATGTAATAGTTCTTTCCTCTACCCAGTTTGAGGCAGCCCAGCATTGTAGTAACAGTCTGCTAAGCCTGGATCAAAAATATAAGCAGAATAAAAGATCTGGCCTGGGAGATATCAAGTTGAGACCATATACTAGGAACCAAATTGATGAAAATATTTCTCAGACAAGTGAGTACCCTGTTGATAACTCTGCTTCAATCCATTTGGATAGATATAGAAATTTGGCAGATGCATCTTCTATTCATTCATCTAAAGTTGAGCATCCTGAATCATTGAAGAGACCACATTCATCTTTGAACCAAGAAAATAGAAGCAGTTTGATGGATATTTTAAACGGCTTACCCAGTACCAATTCAAGGTTACATAAGGAATGTGTAGCTTTGAGGGATGAAATGGCTCTTACCGATAGCATTATGATGGAAACTGCCAGGGATATAGACAAGGAAAGTTCTTTCAAAGTGAAAACTGAATCATGTTTGAGGCCATCACGTGAGGATAATAACAGCAGCTCAGATGGGTTGGAAAATAGCAGTGAGTGCTATGATGACAAAAATGGAAGGTCTGTAAAATTGAGAGAAGTAGACAGACATGATGATGTTTCTAATACTTTCATGTTGGACTCGATATCAGCTTTGGATGTATCCCCCGATGATGTTGTAGGAATCATAGGAGAAAAACAATTTTGGAAAGCGAGAAGAGCTATTATCAAGTAAGCATCCCCTTCTTGTTGTTGCTCTTCTGATCAGCATCAGATGATTGACTAGTTGCTTTATGTGTGTTTATATTCTTTTTGATATCTTACCTGTACACCTATGCAGTGAGTCATGTTATGTGGTTTCCATGTATGTGCTGTATTATGTGTCCTGAACTAGATATTGGCTGTGTTTATAGGCATGTCTGGTGGATTTTAGGATTGTGAGAAAATTTTCAGGCTGTGTAAATTCAGTCAAGTCTTCGATGAATTTTCTTAGTAGGAAGGAATCTCAATCTGTGCTTGGTTCTGGACTGAAATGATCGTAATAGTTTTAGATTAGTACTGTCCAAACAAAATGTAGGACAATGCTGGCTTGCTCCAAACAGGGCAGTCTCTCTGGCGGTTGATCAAATTTGTTTCTTACATCAAACTTTGTAAGCCAATACATTTCATTAAATTGTAAATTTGTAGTTTTTTGCATTGTTTGCTATATTCTTAGTTTGTGAATTTTTTGCCTTCTGCCTTTATGATGAATTAATATAGCTGAGCCTAATCCTTCCTTGATGCAATCATAATAAATCGTTACATGTTACAGAATAATCTAATCTGAATTTGATGTTGTTAATCTAATTTTGTTCTGTCAATAATATTTTGCTAAGGCACTAAAACATTGATAGTATTTAGCACTGAATAAACTTTTATTCTTTTTTTATTTTCAGTCAACAAAGGGTCTTTGCCGTGCAAGTATTTGAGTTGCATAGACTAATGAAGGTAAGCTGGTAAATTGGGGATTAAGTTTCTCTGATTTTTCTGCCGAAAGATTAATTTTTTGGTTCTCTTCTACATGTCTGTGAAAGGAAATTCATGTCATAACGTTGAATTGCAACAGGTTCAAACATTGATTGCCAGATCTCCACATTTGTTGCTTGAGGACAACCTCTATGCGAGCAAACCTTCATTAAATGTACCTCAAGCAAAGAAGTTGCGATCTGAATATGTTCTAGAATCACCACCCCTTAATGTGAAGGCCAAAGATTATTCCCAAAAGCCAGACCCGATTACTGAATGTGCCGATGAGAATGCAGTTGCTAATATTCCTCATCCTTCTGTCAACTATGACAGTAGCAAAGGGCTTTTAACTCAGCTATCAAATTACTGGTCTTATTCTGGAAATGTACCTGCTGCACCTGTCTCTAAGAACAAAAAACCATCTCCATGGTGTTTCCCCGCACCTGGAAATCAGTGGTTAGTTTCAGTAATGTCTCCTTCTGAGGGACTTGTTTACAAGCCTTACACAGGGCCATATCCTCCCACTGGAGGTTTTGTGGCACCATTTTATGAAAGCTGTGGTCCTTTGAACTTAAATCCCACAGGTGCCAACTTCTTGAACACAGCTTATGGTGTTCCGGCATCTCACCACCAAGGGATTGGAATTTTTCCAACCACTCTTCCATACACCCATCCTTTGGGTCAGACCTACATTCCGCAGTATGGCATGCCTGTCATGCATCGATCTATTTCTGGTTCAGCTGTTGAGCAAACGAGCTGTTTTCCAGAAATCCAATCAAAAGACAATCATTTACCAATGGTGGATGCTAACTTCGTGATACCTCATCAAAGTTTGCATAACACGTCAAGCCAGATGAGTCGAGTGATCTCATGCTGTCTTAAAAAATTTCAGGCTTCAACAGAAAGTGAGGTACAAGGAAGTACAGCAAGTAGTTCTTCTGAGAGGGCTAAAGGGGATGCACTTCCTCTTTTCCCTATGGAACCGATAATTCAAGCATCTGATCAAAACGGTCAAACTAGTGATCAGCAGACGCGGGTGATTAAGGTTATTCCTCACAACCCGAGATTAGCAACAGAATCAGCTGCTCGGATTTTCGAGTCCATACAGGAAGAAAGAAAACAGTATGATTAATCAACCTGCATTGTAATCTTGTGCATGGTTCTGAAATGGATCAGAAACTCTGTGTTAAATTACCTTACTACCTTTATCTCTCGTCATATGTGAAAAGGTGTAAATATATTTCTTCGCAATTGAAAAGGGTTTTGTAATTTATTTATTTACTTTTTCAATTTCTTCCCTGTTGATTGACATTCAAAATTTTCTTAAGATCGACTTGCACCAATTATGGCTGGGCTGCTATCCTTATTTGAGTAGGAATCAATTTGTGAGTTATCCACCTTGAAGGAAATCTAATCCCAAAACAAAAAGGAAACACTAACACAACTAGAAACAAGACATAGAGAATGATCGGGTAATTAAAATTAGATTAGGATAATAATCTATATAAACGCTCAATCATATCCCAAGAGCAACATTCAAACATTCAAGGACAGAAACAAGAAGAAATCGAGGTAAACGTTTTTCGATATGGCCCTTAATTTTCCTTTTAGTTCATTCGCCACCATTCACCCAGTCCCCAACTTCTTTCTTCATTATCAAATTTCCAACCCAAGCCCCAACTTTTTTGTTCATAATCAAATTACAAATCCAGCATCATGCACAGGCAACCCGTTCAGTTTCCTACCCTCGCTCCAAAGTTTTCAGTACTTTGTCGTGGTGGATTTTGAAGCGACTTGCGACAAGGACCAACCTCCTTCTCCCCAGGAGATCATTGAATTTCCTTCTGTAATCGTTAATGGCGCAACTGGAGAAATCAAAGCCTGTTTCCAAACATACGTTCGCCCGACTTGTCATCCCATTCTAACCGATTTTTGCAAAGAATTGACTGGAATTCAGCAATTCCAGGTTGACAAAGGGATTAGCCTGAGTGAGGCACTGTTTTTCCATGATAAGTGGCTAGACCAGATGGGGGTAAAGAATAACGACTTTGCTATCATTACATGGTCCAATTGGGATTGCCAGGTAATGCTGCAGTCCGAATGCAGCTTCAAGAAAATCCAGAAACCTGATTACTTCAACAGATGGATCAACTTAAGGATCCCATTCAGTCAGGTTTTCGGCAACGTTAGATGTAATCTGAAACAAGCAGTGGAGTTAGCTGGTCTAGTTTGGCAGGGTCGTGTTCACTGTGGCCTGGACGACGCCATTAATATTTCTCGATTATTTTCTGTGATCATGCATAAAGGTTACAAGTTCTCCACAACAAAGTCTCTAAAGCAAACCGAACCTCCCCAGCTTCTTCAGCCGCAAAAGATGACTCCTCTACAGATTCTTCCTCCTGGACGAAACATATCTCCTTGTCTGAATATTTCATATAATCGGGAGGATATACGCTACTGCTTCTGCCGGGCAAGGAGTCTGAAGAAAATGATAAGAAAGCCTGGACCGAAGGAAGGAAAGTTTTTCTTTGGTTGCGGAAGATGGACTGCAAATAGAGGAGCATGTTGTAATTATATTGAATGGGCTAGTTAGCTCCATTAAAATAATTCTTCATGAATTTACACGTAAAAGAGGTTAAAATTATTCAAAAAAGTTTGATCTCTTATGAAGAAAAATTTTCAGCAATTGTTATTGTTAGGGACTGCTAATTTTTTTAAGCAATTGATTGTTAACGTTAGGATTATATTATTTAATTCTAAATAATAATACTTAATTATTATGTTATAATTTTATTAATGTCTTCGATCATCACATATATGATTATTTTCACTTTTTATTTGAACAATTTTAATTATTTGACATAAATTAGTGTTGTATTTAACACGCACAAATTGACATAAAAACTTTTGATTTGCGCGAGGGCTCTGCACAGTTTTGCAATTTTTTTAATTTCTTCAATTAAATAAATAATCAAAACTTATATTCATCCTTTTTGCTGTATCTCCTCGAAATTTCTTCTTATTGAAACCAAAACCGATGATTTAATATATAATTAAATTTATTGTCACATCCTAAAATTTTTTGAATATGATTGAATGGAGACAAGGCTGACTCATCTCTCTAATCCATTATTAATATACTCTTAACTCTCATAATCTATTATATACAGATTACACACGTTCTTATAAGACTTAATCCAAGATCTGAAAACTAATATATAATAACTGATTTCGAACATTTAGATGAAATACGAGCTCAATGCCTATAACACAAATAAACAAAACTTAATATATTTACATAACATATGTACACATCTCAATATACATGACAGACTATATTGTTTAATCATAATCCAATTACGAGTGAAATATTTTGCCTTAAACACACTATAGCATATATCAAGCTATCAACGACACTTGTATATAGAACTTTTGTCGTGCATTGCCATTCTATTTTAATTTTAGAGACAAATATGCACTGAGCTTGAAAGAGTGAAATATTTTGCCTTAAACACACTATAGCATATATCAAGCTATCAACGACACTTGTATATAGAACTTTTGTCG
>JAWDEX010000011.1:1647962-1664452 GCA_035221805.1 Trichilia hirta | reverse complement strand
TAATGATTTTGGCACGTGCAATCATCAGAGAATGAGAGTTCGATTTGATAGAAGGCGACTTGTCTAACAACCGACAAGTCATTTTACTATCATGTTCTGGTAGAATAGGGTGATACAATAAATACCTAGCATTTAGGTGATATGGCACATCATGTATTAAATATAATAGGACAGTCTGTCAGGCTTTTAAAAGTACACATTACTCATTTTTTTAGGTTTTCTATTTTTAATAGTTATAGTTAGGATCAACTCAAAATTTTAAAATTTTAGAGGTATAGATCTAAGTATACTTAAAATTTTGAGTTCTCTAAATCTGATTCATTAATAAAATTTATTTTCTTATATATAGAGATGGATAAGGTGCTCTCAATAGATTTTTTTTATCAAAAATAGTTATGCTTATATATATCATAACTACAATATATATTAGTTAAAATATGGTCATAAATTATTAAAATAAAAATAAAAATAAAAATAAAAAAAAAATCAATGCTACAACGAGCAATGTGTGTAATATGTAAAATGAAATAAATGAAAACCTGAAAGAGATCTGCAGATGTATAGAGAGAGGATTGCCATTTTTAACAAAAACCTAGAAACATAAAAGATGTTGGCAGGCTAGCAATGACAGTCAGAGAAGAAGATTGCGCAACCCGAGTTGCCTATAGAATTTTGTCTCTTCATCAAATCATACATATATTTTCTTGAAAGAATTTTTGAAAACTTTATTAAACATGGATATAGTTGTACTTGTCATTGTTACCGAAATAGAAAGAAAGAGAGATAAGGGGCATCTGGGTTCTGAGTCCTACCCACATGCATCCCATCATTACAGCTCAGTGAATTAATGGGCTCCCACAGCATTTTCTTCAATATTTTCTTTTGCTAATATATATTTTCAAGTGCCAACTCTCATGTTTTCTGCACCATATCTGCAGATCAAGTAATAAGATATGTAAGAAAAAAGAAAAAAAAATCAGATTTCTTCAAAGTAATGAGTTAATTCAATCTAATTTGAAACTTAAAAAAGAAAAAGAAACATCATAGCACACACAACAAAAGAAGGGTCATAAAGAGAAATAAATGTGATTGAATAATTTCCGACATATAGATGTGATACCAAAATTAGATATTTACCAAAAGAGTTTGCTATTATAAATTGTCCCTCAAATCTGACCTCTGTAACTTTATTACCAATATATAAATTTGTCTTGAATGATAGTTTGATAGCTTCCATAGGTTATTGAGTCAACAATAATGTGATTTAAAATATCAACCCTTAATTACCCTTTTCTATGAGCATCTGAAAGTCTTTTAGAGAACAAAATAGATAAATGAAATGGATTAATTAATAAATTGAATTTGCCATTATTTATAGGCAATGGCATTTATGATCATCATGAATTATGTTTGGTTATTTATAATGTAACTTGATATAATCTTATTATCGCATTATTTGAGATTATACCATTAGAAAAATGTCATTGTTTTTACATGTAATTAGTTAGCTATTAGTTAATCTCAACATCTTTCATGAAACTCCTGACTATAACTTTGTAAATACTCTTGAGGAAATCATAAGATTAGTAGTACAATATAATATTAGACATATCGATTGCCTACTTAATTAAACTATTAATAATACATGCCGATTGATTCAATAAATAAAATTTATTAAGAAATTATAAATAAATTTAGAGTTGGAATATTTGACTTTTATTCTTTTAAATAAAAGAAAAAATACAATAAAAGAGTATTTCAAATATTTTTTTTAAGCATCCAAACATTATATTCTTATTTTAATTGAATACTACATGAAAAATGTAAATTGGTAAAATATTTTTAATACAATAAAAGGCATTTTGAAAACATTCTAAAACACAAAGTCACAAGCTTTAAAAAAAAAATAATAAAAAAAAAATTTTAAGCTTTATCCCGTCTCTTAAAAAAAATATTCTTTTTTGTAAATTAATATTGAAGAATATCAATTTTTTAATCTTATTTTTACAGTAAAAAATTTAAACTGCATAAACAATTTCCTTGTAAACAATAATTCACATCATTTTCCGATTCATTGTATTATTTAGAAACGTCAAAATCCCAATCAATGCGCCTCTCCTCTACCGACTCCCACATTATTAAGCTGTTGTTGGCTTAATCGACGTGGCTCGGCTCATCCGCCGCTGGTCCCCTGTAAATTGCACTAGCGCTGAGTCGACGTAGATCCCACGTCGCTTTTTTCTTCCACTATTACGGACTCACAAGTTAACTCAACACTCAAACTTACATGTGGCATCTTCTGATTGGATAGTCGCCGAGTAGATAGCCGTCTACCATGTGGGGAAATCAAAATTGTGTTAGTGTTGTAACGGGGACCATCTGATGGATGACCGAATCTTCGTTAAAATTTAACATTATCTTCTAGGACTTTAATCTGGATCCGTATCATCCTTGATGTAGAAGTGTAGTACTATATTTTTGTCTTTCTATTTTTTTAATTTTTTATATGAAAATACTATTAATGCTAATGAACATTAACAATGCATATGAAGCATCAAATCTTATTTGATGAGCTAAAATATTCATAAAATATATTTTATCTTGATATTAAATCAAAATTCGATACGGATGAGGGTTTGATTAATTAATTAATAATAATAATAATAATAATAATAATATATCTCAAATTCAATTATAAATATTATTAAATATCAAATTTAATTTAATATTGAACATGGTTTTTGATGATCTCCAATAAAAATAATTTATTAATAAATTATAAATTAATATAAAATTCACGTTTATAAAATTTAAAATTTCCTAGAATTTTATATAGTATAAAATGTGCATGACATTGTCGATTTTGCCTTAATATTATTTATATACCGTAATATTAAGAATAGAAATTTTCATGTTATGACTTTATCAATTTATATTAGTAAATTTGTATAAAATTTTTAATATACAACAAATTTATATTTATTTATTATTCTCTCAGTATTTTAATAACTTTTATTCAAAATATTTTTGATAATTTATTAAAATATAAATAATTAAAAAAAGTCTTGTTAAAAATTGACTTAACATGTGGGCAAGATAAGAAAAATAATAATGTGACAACCATCGTATAAAGAAGAATGAACAGCTATGACGACTACTCACGATGGATTAAAAAAATAGAATTCAAGAAAAACTGAGAAAATATTTTACTTATTTATTTATTTATGCTTAAAGTACATGCATGAATGATGAATGAATAGAAGAATTTGTCGCATTCGTTGGCTCTTGAATTGATCAAGCCAAAGGAAAGGGCCAAAGCGGTCGGTCCCTATTTTATCTCGTTTTGAATGGTTGTTGTGTCATTTTCCTTGCATTTTCTACAACTGGCTGGCTATAGAGTAGTACTAGTAGCAATGTGTACTTAACAATATAATCCTAGAATTCACAATCTGGCCTTCAGGGTTATGATACTGACCTCCATGTGCACATTTTGTAGATACTAGACCTACATGATCAATGGATAGATCAAAGTTTTGTTTATAAAAGATTGTAATAATTTCTGAAAAATATTTAAAACTTTGAATTAAATAATTTTACTAATATTTAAGTAATGAACAAGTTGCCAACCCAACTGGTTAGGGAGCTTGCCCTTCAGAGTGAAAATACAGGTTCTAGAGTTGCCAAAATTTTACTTAATGAATCCCTTTTGGTATATAGTTTAGACTAAGTATTTTCATTTTCACTTTTGTAAGTAAGTATGTGGGATAAAAGGAGGTGATCAAATGCTTTTAGGAAACAAAATCATAAATTATTTAAAAATAAATAAATAAATAAACAACATTTACATTCCTAAAGTTCAAAGAAAGTGTCACCTAAACTAAGCTACACTTAAACTCTAAAAAAAGCTATTTAACTATTAAAAAGTTTATTATACCTCTTAACTTTAATTATATTAAGAAAAGATATTTTTATATATTTTTTATAGACTCTGTGAAAAATAATAAATTTATCCTAATAATATCTTCGTTATATTTGAAAATAAAGTAATTAAAATAACTTGTTCTTCTTTAAACCAAATTACCAATGACAAAGTGTTAAACATTTAATAAATTTAATGTATTGATTATCATAAAAATGTAAAATAAATATAATAAGTTTTAATAAAAAAATATATAGGAATTAAATAAAAATAATTTTAATTAGATTAAAATTCTTTAATATATATATATACTTATAATTTTATATAGTGATATTGTTAGAGACCGTGTCTATAATAATGATAGTAATTATTTAAAATATAAATATTAATAAATTTGATACACTTTATATTTTTTAAGATTTATTACTATTAGTAATGAATGTCACGTTTTTTATATAAAAATCAAATATATGCATAAATTTAATTAATTACGAGAAATATATAATACCCGTGAACTTTAATTATATTGAAAAAAACGATATTTTTATATGTTTTTTTTAGACTTTGTGAAAATTAACAAAGTTATTCCAATAATGTCTTTTTCGCAAATTAACTATTATAAAAAATAAAAAAATTAAAATAACTTTTTTTTTCTTTTAACCAAATTA
This sequence comes from Trichilia hirta, assembly GCA_035221805.1. Lineage (NCBI taxonomy): Eukaryota > Viridiplantae > Streptophyta > Magnoliopsida > Sapindales > Meliaceae > Trichilia > Trichilia hirta. The sequence goes on along the minus strand of JAWDEX010000011.1, from coordinate 1,659,865 downwards.
ACAATAACATAGTGTTAAATATTTAATCAATTTAATGTATTGATTATCACAAAAATGCAAAATAAATATAATAAATTTTAATAAAAAATATTTAGAAATTAAATAAAAAATATAGCTTTAAATAAAAATAATTTTAACTAGATTAAAATTCTTTAATATATATATATACGCATTCTCATAATTTTATATAGTGATATTGTTAGAGATCATGTTCATAATAATGATAGTAATTATTTGAAAAATAAATATTAATAAACTTGATATACTATATATATTTTTTAAGACTTATTACTATTAGTAATGTATGTAGCATTTTTTTTATAAAAATCAAATATTTACGTAAATTTAATTAATTATGTTATGAGAAATATATAATAACATACATATACTTTTTTCATTTTTTATATTATAAAATATAGAATAGAATTTTAATTTAAGTAAAAATTTTTAAATTCTAAATATTATATTAAAATTTTAAATTTTTTAAAAATATTACAAAATTTTTATTATAATAATTTATTAATTTTCATAAAATCTTCTATTCCGTATTAATTTCACAAAGCATAGGAAAAAGTATATGAAAATAGTTTTTTCTAGTATAATTAAAGTTTAGGGAGAATAATAAAAATTTTAGTAGATAAATAGTGTTTTTAAGAATTTATATGTGACTTAATTTAAATTTAAGATCATAGGTGATATTTTCTTAAATTATAGGGTTCCCTTTAAAAAATTATTCATAAATTAGATCAAAAACCTCATGCATGGGCCTTAAACCAAATATTGGGACAAACCAGCGGAAGATACAATTATGGGCTCACAATTCTTCCACTATTAGATTGGTGTAACATATCGCTAAGTTTGGGCCAGGATTCATGTCGTCTTGTAGTCCAGCCTTGCTATGCGGCATGTCCTCTCTCGGATTACCGAATCCCAAACCAAGTGCCATTCTAAAATTCCACTGTGAAACGCACAGCATTCCCTCATCAGACTTAAATATGGCCACGCCACCGCTAGGAGCGAACTTGGAAGGCGCGCCACCGGCCGCGCCACCATCTCCGGGTACGGACACGACGGGGATATGCTTCAGGGACCAATTGTGGCTCAGCACTTACCACTTGATCGAAACATGATCTTCGATTACTTTGCTTTGTCTCCTTTTTATGATTGGACTTGCAACAACAAGGAGCTCAGAATGCGGTCCCTCCACCTGCTAGATATCTCTCAGCTCTCGTTAGTTCTTCAAAATTGAAAGAAATTCTGTTTTATGTTGCATTTACTTTTTAATTATGTTTAAAAGTTAAGATTTTTAAACTCGTTTCAGCCAACAAAAAATATCATATTTATGGTTGCGTTCAATCTTTGTTTTGTGGGTATCATGATTAAGGAAATGATGATTGGGGTTACTGACTTTGTGCTCAAATGAAATTGAGAGTTTTAAGTCTAATGGTGAAAATTTGGACGCTGGAAACTTAATGAAGTTGGGAAAATTAATATGGAATTACTTTATTGTTATATTATGTAATTTTTTCTGTCGAATGAGATAATTTAAAGTTTGAGCTTAGTTTTTTCTGTGAGTTAATTTACTTGGTTTATCTGGAAACCGGTTCTGACTTCTCTGGATATATAAACAATGTGCTTAAAACAAGTGCTCTTTCGCTTTCACGTCTGTGCTTTGTCATATAGGTCCAACTGGGAGGTTCTTATTTAATGCTTTAAAAATATGAGAACTTAATGAGCAGAATGATTTTTGCCGACTTCACAACCAATTGATATTTATAGAAATTAATTTGAGCAATTTGAGAACATGATCATTCCATTCCAAAATGCTTCTTTTGGTAATCAATACATAGCTATTCATAGAAGCACATATACGAAACATGACAAAATGTTGTGGTTATTGAAACACTGTTGAGGCTTGATGGACTGATGGCTGAATCCACGAGGCATATTTTATAACATTCTTTTTTCCTGGTAAATATCCTGCTTTTGATGCTTTTGCTGAAGACATTGCATTTGATGTACATCAAAGAGTTGACTAAATCATGTTGCGTGCTCTATATAGTTTGATAATGGTAGCTTAAACGTCGTCAAATATTTTTGTTGTGCAGGAAAATGACTGACATCAAATACATGCTTAGTGAGGTTATGAAGCCGCACCTCTTTGTTATCTGTAAGCAAAAGAGGGATGGTCCTGAGAAAGTGACAACAATGTTCACATATTATGTATTGGATGGTCCAATATACCAGGCACCACCGATTTGCAATGTCTTTGTGGCTAGAGTTGTGGGATTTTCGATTCAATTATTTCTGTATAAAGATATTGCTTGTGTAACATAGTTATTGGTTCAGAAATAGTCATTGCTGAGCTAGAATCATAACTTTATGCATTGTGTAATATAAAAACGACCTGAAAGTGAGTTAAAAGTATAGAGGAAAGTTGTCGCACAAAGATTTAGTTTCATGTTATTTCTTTGACAAAGAACCTTGTGAGCACATGCTGGACTTGTTAGACCATTGCAATATATCAATACATTAATGCATGGACAGACAAACCTGACTAATGTGCTGAAGGAGATTATGTAGAAAATATATTATGTTTTCATTTCTCAAGTTGATCAATTGACTTTTGTGACTTCATCTGATCTTTGATTGTGCCCCCACATGACAAGGATGAGCTCTCTACTATATACAAAAGGCTTTAACGACTGCTGCCTCAAAGTTGAAGAAGATTGGATATAGTATCAAAGGCTACTTAACTACACTCCCTTTCTTTTATTCTATTTTGCTCTCTGTATTTGATGCTGATTTTTATTAATTATTCAGCATATTAGGCAGTAATGTATGAATGTGACTCGTTTGTTTATTTGTTATTAGAGCAATAAAAGGAATGTGATCTGTTGTCCTAGGAGTTGGGTTTTTGCATGTCTTGCCTGCTTATTTTATTTCTCTTGGACATTTATTAATTTGTTTTAGACCAGTTATATCTGAACCATTGATGATCACAATATTGAGAAAAACAGAAATATCTTCCATATCATTGGGTTAATGTTTTAAGCAATGTTTTACAATTCTGTAGTCGCTTAATTTCAGTGAACATCATGTTGGACCTATTGCTTAACTGCATTGGGTGTTACTTCCTGCTATGTGTGTTTTATTGTTGTGATATGCTTAATGCATGTGCCAGAGAGAAATTCGTGCATAAATAACTTGAGAAGGCATCAAATTTGTGACCATATTTTTCAAATTAAAAGTTTTGTATGCTCTGACTGATCATGTGACCTGAGGTTCCGCACCTTGCCTTTGTTCCCAGTCTTATCACCCAAATAGAAAGAAAATAAAATGCCTTTTAACTTCACTAATAATTTCCTTGCCAATGCATCCTCTTCTGTTTTCCTTTCAAATCAGTTGTCAATCTTCATGTGATTTGCTTTTTTCTTAAACTTTGTTTCTTTATAATGCAAGTCTTATTTCATTACAGTGCAGTTGATGCTGAAAATGAGGGTGCAACTATTGACTCAAAGGTTGTTAAAGAAACAATTGACTTCAAAGAAGTCAAGCGAGTGGATCTTATCCTTGCCTCCTTGCAGTTCAAGGTGACCTTGTTATCTGAACAAATCCTGTAGCGTCATTTTTAAACAGATCTAGATGTTCAAATATAAGTAGTGTAATAATCATTTTAAACGTATGTGTTTTCTGTGTTGTTATTGTATTACTGTTCAGAAGTTTGAGTAACTTGCAAATGCAATATCCATGGATTTGATTATTTACATGTCTTTCAATGTTTGTTTCCTATATAAACTTATATCGTTTATCCGTATCCTTTTCAGGTAGATCAGTCATGTTGCATCCCCACAAGTTCATAACTAAGAATATTCTTTGTTTTGCAGTTACCACCAGCTCCTCTCCCTCGGCCATTCCCGGAAGGTTATGCACCACCTCAAACTGTGAAAACAGAAAAAGGCCCTGAAACCCAACAAGCATGAGAGGCTCAACCTCCTTCTATTGATCCCATCATTGATCAAGGTCCAGCTAAAAGAACGAAATTTTGAAGTACAGCAGTCAATAACATGTTCTAACCGGAAAAAACTTTACAAAATGAGGAAAACATCAGTAAACACAGTTAGTAATCTCAATTTTTCTTTACTTAGTTTTCTGGTAATGATCTTCTATTACAAGTGAATGTATCATGCTTTCTCTGAGATTTGAATTTGTTGTACATATACGGGAAGGGAAGGGACGGGAAGGGAGGGAGAATATTTCCCACGTTGTCTAGGTTCTCTTTGGTCTACCAAGACCATGTTTTCCGTGAAAAAAAAGGTGCCAAAATAATTTAGGCAAAACACTTTCTTCAATTTGACATGTAGCCATCTCATAACTACTTTAAGGCCGTCCGATCACATGCCTACATATTATCAACTTGATGGAGCGTCCATCAAGAGGAAAATCACGATCATTGACTGATCGATTGTTAGGTTATTTGTTCCTGGCAATCCACATGAGGGTTATGTGAACTTCATATTGTGTTGAGAAATGTGCACGTGCCAATTGTTTTGGCTGCCCATAAAATTTGGTAATTAGCACGTGCCGATTATTGGTATGCACCTTCCATGGATAAAATAAATTTATATTTTATTTTAAAATTAAACTTCTTTCTTGATTATTGTACTATAGTTTATTTTTTCCGCATCTCGACATAAAATGTTGTCAAAAACATACAATTATGATATGAAGATAATGACAATCTTAAGATTTCAGGCTCGTAATTTGGAAATTTTATTTTCGTGTTAAATAATTTCTGGAAATAAATTATGCATATGACATATAAAGTTTTTATAATAATTCAAAGTTTTATCTTTTTAATACTTGAAAAATATTTTAATACATTACATGTTTTATACAGTACTTAATTGAAATATACAAAACGAAAAATTAAAATTACATATGATATTTTCACTAGAATTATTTAATAAATATATTTCCAATTTTTTTGAAAATTATTTATGCAAAATAAACTTTGTTTTCTAGAAAAATCTTCATCAATTTCACCTATATTGGAGAATATTAATAATCCCGAAAGGTCTCTTTAAATTGTACCTTGAGCAGTCTGCGAACAACTATTATACAAAATTGTACTGCAATTAAAGCACGTGTAGTTAATTTAAAGTTTACCACCGAGTCAAACGTAATCTTTGTTCCTGTAACTAGTTAAACTAGTTCCATGTAAGATATCACCCTCGGGTGCCTCGATTTAGCACCCTTTGAATCTGCGAGTGGGATTCGTTTCCTCAAACATTCATGTAATAAAAGTATGCCTTTTAATATCATATGGATCCCTAATGTTTTATATTTTCTGAAATATTGACATAAGTGTTTCATTTCTATGAAATAAGACCTAACCCGTTGCAAATTATCTTTACTATCGAAGAGCATCTAACTTATAAGTAAATTTATTTAAAACTTTATTTGACATTGTGATTATCTTTACTTTTAAATCATAATCATAAATTTAAATTTTAAATATTAAATATTAATATAAACATATATAAATTTTTAGTAATATTAAATACTTCTAAAAAAATTTATTTTCAAATATGTACTTAACCGAAAAATCATGAAATGCTAGGATCCCAATATTATTACTCCAAAAGTGAAAACTTCAGCGGATTTTGCGAGAAAATATTGGCCGTGTTGAACATAATTAACATGTGGTTCCATATAAATCACAGATTTTACGCAGACTAAGTCTCGCTTGTCCATAACTAAATGCCCACTATGATTTCGCCACGTCAGTACGTGTCGACAATCCTCTGTGCAGGAGAAGACCTCATCTGACGGTAATGTACATAGAGTACTGTAGAATATAAAGGGCGTCTCAGTACTATCCACCTGGTCCTATGGTGCCCACAACACACTTTTATTTTAATGTTTTCGCTTTCCATGTTAGCTTTTTGGAGATAAGAGAGAAAGAAATATCAGATCCTCTTCCACCGAGGAATTCCAAGCAATCCTCTTCTCTTAGCAGAATCTATCTTTTTAACCAACGTCTATCTTTCTGATATGTCCCACTATTTCTCTCTCTTGTTTCTTTTCCTTTCTTTTCTCTTCTTTTTTTGCCTTACATTCATGTTGCCAGCAAGGTTATCCGCTTACGTTTTCATTTTTGGATTTGGAATTTTGCCCGACGCAGTGGAGTTGTTGAAGGTATTTGTTAGTTGCTTGAGCTTTTGGTGTGAAAGGTTTGATTTCACGAACTGGGTTCGGTTTTATAGCTTGTGAATTTTTGTTGACGGTGGCATCTTCGTGTGTTGTTCTTTTTTTGTGGGGTTAAACCATAACCTTTGTTTTTTTTGAGAATTTCACTTATTTTGTCTCTCTTCATCTTGAGGTATGGTGATTGTGTTTGCCTAAGCTTTTGAATTTTCCATGCAAATGGGATTTTCCGTTAATTCGGAGAAAGAAATAGTTTTGGTGAGTGGAATTTGTGGTGAAAGACTTGGAAGGGAGAAATGAGAGGAGGAAAGGAAGAAGGAAATATGACAAGTCCTATGTTTCCTAGGCTTCATGTAAATGATACAGAAAAAAGAGGGCCAAGAGCTCCTCCAAGGAACAAAATGGCTCTGTATGAACAGCTTAGCATTCCTTCTCAAAGGATTAGCTCTCGATCAGCATCAATGCTTCCTCTTCCACCTAACAACAGCAGCAGCTTGGTTCCTTCAGTGTCATCAAGCAATGTGAGTATCAATTGTTTATGGTTCTCTGATTTTCATTTGCTGAATTTACATTTATAATTTTTTCCCTTGTCGCTATGATCTATTTTATCTGTTGCTGATAGCTGATAGCCAAACTTGTACTTTTGACTATGATTGGTGATGCATCTGATGAGTTCTTTTACTTTCCGGATTTCCTTTCCTTTAAGTGTAATCTTAGAATACACTTGATATTGCTATATTCTGCCATCCATTTTGAAGTGACCTTTGCTTCTCAATGGAAATTTTCCATGATGTAAAACTGTTGCTGGCACATTTCGCAAGCAAATTTGCCTATATAGATTTAAATTGCATATTTCAATGTTCTGTGCCATTTATTATATGAAATTACAAGAGTATATTCATTATTGTAGGGTGGTGGCACAGAAAGGAGTATGTTTTCTCAATTCTGCAATTCCCCTGCACCTTCATTTTTGGCTGATAAGCTTCATTCTTATCCATCTAGTGGTATCAAGCTGAACACGACAATAGCAAATCAAGAAAGGAAATCTGTGAAACCTGCAGGACCTTTAATGTCAAATGCTAAAAGCAGTTCATTTAAACCAATTAATTTCTCCAACTTTAGGCAAGTTTCATTGAAGAAGCTTGGAGATGAGGACGATGTAAGAGGACCTTCCTCTGCCCAGTTTGAGACAACATCGCATTGTAGTAACAGTCTGCTAAGCAAGGATCGAGAATATAAGCGAAAGAAAGGATCTGACCTGGGAGATATTAAGTTGATGCCAAATACAGGGAACCTAATTGATGAGTATACTTCTCAGACAAGTGAGGACCCTTTTGATAATTCTGCTTCAATCCCTTTGGGTAGAGATGGAAATTTTCCAAATGCATCATCTATCCATTCATCTAAAATTAAGCACCTGGAATCATTGAAGAGACCACATTCATCTATGAATGTAGCTTTGAGGGATGAAATGGCTCTTCCTGATAGCACTCTGATAGAAACTGTCAGGGATATAGACAAGGAAAATGCTTTCATGGTGAGAACCGAGTCATGTTTGAAGCCGTCACTTGGGGATAATAACGGCAGCTCAGACGGGATGGAAAATGGCTGTGAATTCTGTGATGACAAAAATGGGAGATCTGTGCAATTGAGAGAGGTAGACAGACATGATGATGTCTCTAATACTCCCATGTTGGACTCGATATCAGCTTTGGGTGTATCTCCTGACGATGTTGTAGGAATCATAGGCGAGAAACAATTTTGGAAAGTGAGAAGAGCTATCATCAAGTAAGTATCTCTCTCTCGTGGTTGCACTTCTGATCAGCATCGTATGATTGACTAGTTGCTTTGCTTGTGTTTATATTTATCTTTGTGATATCTTGTATACATAGAGTCATATTATATGGTTTCCATCTATGTGCTGTACTATGCATCCTGAACTAGATATCATAGGTATTCATAGGCATTTCTGGTGGATTCAGGCCATGTCAATACTAGTGAGCAAATTTTCAGGCTCTATAAATTCCTTAGTCTTCAATGAATTTCCTTAGCGGGAATGAGTCTCAATCTGCTTGGTTCTGGGCTGAAATGATCAAAATAGTTTTAGATTATTGCTGTCCCAAAAAAATGTAGGACAATGCTGGCTTGCTCCAAACAGGACAATTGATCAAATATGTTCTTAAATCAAACTTTGTTAAGTCAGAACATTATGTTAAATTGTAAATTTGTGGTCTTTTAGCGTTGTTCATTATATTCTTAGTTTGGGAGCTTTTTGACTTCCTCCTTTTGTCATGAATTAATATAGTTGATCCTATTCCTTCCCTGATGCAATCATAATAAGTTGTTACGTGTGAGAGAATAATCTGATCTGACTTTTATATTGTTAATCTAATTTGGTTCTGTTGATAATATTTTGTTAAGGCACTAAACATTGATAAGTATGATCCTTGGATAAACTTTTATTCTGTTTTTCTTTCAGTCAACAGAGGGTCTTCGCAGTGCAAATATTTGAGTTGCATAGACTAATGAAGGTAAGCTGGTAAATTGGCCATCAAATTTCTCTGATTTTTCTGCCAAAAGATCAATTTTTTGTTTTCTATTCTACAAATCTGTGAAAGGAAATTCATGTCATACCTTTGAATTGCAACAGGTTCAAAGATCAATTGCTAGATCTCCACATTTGTTGCTTGAAGACAACCTCTACACGGGCAAACCTCTATTAAATGTACCTCAAGCAAAGAAGTTGCGATCTGAGTATTCTCTGGAACCAGCACCAGTTATTGTGAAGGCCAAAGATTATTCCCAAAAGCCAGATCCCATTACTGAATGTGCTGAGGAGAATGCAGTTGCTAATATTCCCCATCCTTCTGTCAACTATGACACTAGCAAAGGACTTATGGCTCAACTATCAAATTATGGATCTTATTCTGAAAACGTACCTGCTGCACCCTTCTCTAAGAACAACAAACCATCTTCCTGGTGTTTCCCTGTGCCTGGAAATCAGTGGTTAGTTTCAGTAATGTCTCCTTCCGAGGGACTTGTTTACAAGCCCTACGCAGGGCCATATCCTGCCACAGGAGGTTTCATGGCATCATTTTATGGAAGCTGTGGTCCTGTGAGCTTAAATCCCACCGGCGCCAACTTCTTGAACACAGTTTATGGTGTTCCGGCATCTCCCCAACAAGGCATTGGAATTCTTCCAGCCACCCTTCCTTTGGGTCAGACCTACTTCACGCCATATGGCATGCCAGTTATGAGTCAATCTATTTCTGGTTCAGCTGTTGAGCAAATGAGCCGTTTTCCAGAAGTCCAATCAAAGGAAAATCATTTGACAATGTTAGACACTAACTTCATGGAATCTCATCAAAGTTCGCAAAACGTGTCAAGCCAGATGAGTCATGTGATCTCTTGCTGTTTTGAAAAATATCAGGCTTCAAAAGAAAGTGAGGTACAAGGAAGTACTGCAAGTAGTCCGTATGAGAGGTCTAAAGGGGATGCGCTTCCTCTTTTCCCCATGGAACCGATAGTTCTAGCATCAGATGGAAATACTCAAACTAGTGACCAGCAGACGCAGGTGATTAAGGTTGTTCCTCACAACCCGAGATTAGCGACAGAATCGGCTGCTCGGATTTTCCAGTCCATACAGGAAGAAAGGAAACAGTAGGATTAATTTACCTGCATTTTACTCTTGTTTATGGTTGTGAAATGGAGCAGGAAATACCTCTGTTAAATTATCTTACTTTAAGCGGGCACCTTGTGTGTCTTTAGTCATACGTCATACGTCAAAAGATGTAAATATTTTTCTTCACAATTGAAAATGATTGTACTTTATTTATTTTTATTTTTTTTTCAATTTCTTCCCTGTTAACTGAAGTACAAAATTTTCAAAACTTTTTTATGATTGGCTTGCTCCAATTATGGCTGGATTGCTGTCCTTATTTGAGTAGGAACTAATAGGTTGAGTTATTACGCCTTAAGTAGATCCAACACCAGCACGAGGAAATACTGACAACTAGAAATAAGACATAAAGAATGATTAGGTACCTATAACCAGATCAGAATAATAATCAATCCCAATATGTATATAAACACTCGCTCATATCCATAGAGCAACATTCAAGTAGAGAATTGTGGAAGTGAAAAAGAAAATTAGACAAGCATATACAAAGATATACCCACACAAGGAGTTGGATCTACAAGCAGTGAATCCATGGGCATTTATTGTTCAAACTCGACTCGATCTTGAATCTTTGTTTGAATATTGTGAAATCTAATTGGCATTTCTCTACTTTTGTGTTACAATTCAAGCTTGTAAGTCCAAAATTTTCAACCTCAATATTGATGACGAAATGATATTTCTTCCAACCACATTGTTTTTTGTATTTTTGAAAATAGATTGCATTAAGAATAAACTAACGCAAATATATAATATCAGCAGGCATTGGCCACACTATCTAATGGTCTTTTGAGGTCTAATTTTGCTAAGAAATATAGTCTCCGTGTTTAACACTCTTATTCCAATGGGCCATTATTGAACTTGGAAATATTTTCCAACTTAATCTTTTATGTTAATTTTTCCTCGATTGGGGAGACTAAATATTCTCTAATTGTTCTTGTTTGTATTCTGGATAAGTGAAAATTATTCCTTGACTTTTCTTATATCGATTACTTAGCATGTTCTTGGATGATCTATTTCAGTAAAAAAATCTTTACAAAGGAGACAATCTTAATGACAATAATAATAATAAAATATTATTTTATTATAACCTTATATTTTTTTGCCATGAAATATTAATTTAATTATAGGTATATACATATATAAAATCGCTTGTTGTTCGAACATGATAGTAGATTGGTAGGTAATGTTAAATAAGCTTACCATTAAAAAAAAAAAAAAAAAATTATACATGATATTAATGCTTTTGTTTAATTTTTTAATTTTTTTAATTTAGTTAAAATTAATTTTAGCTTGATTTGGTTGTTTAACTTAACCGAACTAAACTTGTTTGGTTATGATAAACCGAAATCAACTAAAATTGACATAATCAAAATAACCGAACTTATTCAAACCGAATCGATAAATTTGATTTCATCAGTTCCATTTGGTTTGGTTTGGTTTGTTCTTTACCCACCTGTTTGTCTATGTTTGTATGCACGTTTTTTTTTCCCACAAAATACAGAATAATGTTTAACATTTGTCTAAGAATGAGAAACTATCAAAATAAATCAACAGGATTCGACGTTTAAGTACACAAGCTATCAAAATAAAATAACAAGGAAATCCTTCAAGCACAAAAGTTTGGGCTATTTGAATATCCAACCTTTTATTTTTAAAGTTATTTGAATATCAAAATTTTACCGGCAATTATTTGAATATCCAGCTCCTCCAAAATAAAAAGAGACACCATGATCCTTATTGCTTGTAATATGTAAATCGTAGCAAGAAGATTTTGTCGCATAAGGTATAATGTTTTCAGGATCTCTTACAGTTCCAGAATCATCGATATATCCAAGGTTCCAAAAATAACTAGCTTTCCCATATCCTTCACTAGGAAAATGCCCACTTCCCATTTGAGTTGAAGTATGATGACCCTCAAGTAATCCATTTGTAATCTCTCCACCCCAATTGATTGCAGTAGAACGTTCAGCTAAAGTTGTGAAAATGGAGCCAGGCCAGTATCCTAGCATCTGGT
>JAWDEX010000011.1:1549149-1613337 GCA_035221805.1 Trichilia hirta | reverse complement strand
CATCCATAGTTTTCGGGTTTTGACAAAAGCTTGTCTACTGAGAAAGAAACTAGGGGAAGCATATATACTGCTAAACCAGTCTCCATTATATATATATATATATATATATATATATATATACAATCCATAGTTTTTGGATTTTGACAAAGGCTTGGCCACTGAGAAAGATACCAGAGTAAGTTTTGTTGCTGCTAACCAGTCTCCATTAGAGGTTTATAATTTTTTTCATACTTCATTCTTGAAAAAGTTTTTGTGTAGGATATTATTTGATTCTAAGTTGAGCCTACTAGACAAACTTTGCACAATAATCTATGTTGTCTGTGTCAGTCAAACTAATGTAATCCCACTGTAACATCCATTTAAGATTATATACTAATCTCCATTTTGATGAGAGGTCTTAACAACTCACACTAAGATTCTTGTTTACAATAACCTTTGCATCTCTTCCCATGACTCTTCGCACTGGTTTGCTTTTTCATTGTTAAACTTCTGCCTGTTGTTCCGTAAAATATAACAATGCATCAATGACAAGTAGGCCAGGCATGAAAAGGCATATACGTACAAGCATTCCAATTTGCCACAAGTAAAAATAAAATATTGCATTATACTGTTGCAACACTACTTAAACCATAGCAAATCTGGTAGAAATTGCTATTTCCATATAATTAAAGACTTCAAGAATTATTTGGACTTCATAGACTGACAAATAAAAAAGTTCCTCCTAACCTAATCGTAAAATAGTACGTGAAAGAATGCTCTTCCTTGATGCAAAGTAGTAATCCTGATGATATACTTGTCAGCAAGGATGAGTTCAGCTCAACTAACAAAGCACATTGGTAGCTAGTACAATGCAAGCGTATAAAACCAATACCCTCTTTAAGCACCACTGGATTTAATAATAGTCAACAGCACATCACAGTTCATCATGATGTTTTTCCATCAGCAAATAAATTTTTGGTTGGAGCTTAAGAAGATACCTTAATGCCAGTGATGCATGAAGTGCAGCCCCATAAGGAAGAGCATCTTCATTGACTGTGAAGTAGGGTGTGTGCCCAGATTCAATATTTCCAAGTGTCTCATTATGCATACCGAGAAAGAAGAAGCATCCCGGCATTGCCTCGGTGTAAAATGAAAAATCTTCAGATCCCATTATTGGTTGCATATTGCCAACTTTGCGAATTCCAAGCATATCTCCTGCAACAGTTTGGAAATACTCATACAAATCTTTATCGTTTACAGTTGCAGGGAAAAAAATTTTCCCCTTGCCAAAATCAACAGTTGCACTGCACCTCTGCACGGCTGCTTGCCCTATGATAACCTGTAAGCAAAGTAAATCAGTCTTTTGGGATGATAAAAGTAGGAAAATTCTATTAAAAATAAGAAACATTTAACGCCGTAGATTCTTCTGTTTGCAGGTTAGAAATATTATACCGTTGTTATAGTGGCAAATTAATTTACATATTATCATTTGAAATAATTTATTTTAACTGTCATACCTCCTCAATACGCTGCCTTAGTTGCAAGAAGCTTTCCTTTGAAAAGGCTCGGAAAGTTCCACCAATTGTAACTGAATCTGGAATGACATTGAATGCACCACCTCCTTGAAATTTTGCAACCGTCACTACCTGCAAGCGAATGCCTAATGTTTTAAGTACAGTGGACTCAGAATAGGATGAAGAATTGTAGGCCACTATATGTTGAATTAACTTGAATGTCAACAACTACATCCTCCAAAGTAAGAGATTTCAAATAACAAAATCAGTATTAGGACTCTTTTTCCTTGTTCAAGAGTACAGCACTTACAACCCCCTGACTCTTGACAAGAACTTCAGTATCTTTCGATACGTAACAACATTCTTGCAAAGTCCTAATACATTGATTACTCCATGCCTTCGATGTGCTACCACTTGGATACAGAAATCATTCTTCACAAAGTAAAAGCAACATTGCCTACTAGGATACAGTGCAGTTTAATTTAACAAGGCAAGAAGAACAATCCCACTGAGGTATCAAATCTACATGAAGAATCATTCACAAAGCAAATTAAACAGGTCATGTAGACTGTACAAAGGTAAAACAGATTGTATAGAGCTATGGGTGCATGCATTCATTAGAAGAAAGTTCTTGAACGAAGTCAAATAATTAGTCAAAAAGGAAAAACAGAATTTTTTCTGTTGGAAAACATAAGAAACAGGTGTGATGAAATTTACCTGTGAATCAAGTGGATCAGCTTCACGAGAAACAAGATGTTGCAAACTAACTATCACATTAGAAGCTGCCACTATTGGGTCTATTGAATGCTGAGGAATGGCGGCATGACCTCCTTTTCCACTTATTACAGCTTCAAAGAAGCCACTCCCAGCTAACAGGGGACCAGGTCTCGAAGCTACTTCACCTATGGGTAATTGAGGTTGGACATGAATCCCAAAGATGGCACTAACATTCTCCAATGCCCCTGATTCAAGAATTCTTTTTGCCCCTCCACCTCCTTCTTCAGCTGGTTGGAAAACGAGCACAACCGTACCCTAGTGAAGCAAACAAACAAGTTTCAAAATCAGGCATTCAGAAGAGATAAGAGAAAGGTAAAAGCTAGAATTTATGAAGAACAAATTGTCTTCAATGAATTAAATGTTATTATTCCTTGTTCAAAGAAGCTAAAAGTAATTTTGAAATTGTTACTCCAGGAGAGGAAGCTTGAAACTATACTTAGAAGTCTTTACAATTTTATTTATTTGTATTATGGCCAGATCTCAAAGTAATAATAGCAAATAGATTACATGTCTCCTCAACATTATGGAGAAGATTAATTTAAGTCAATCCACAGTGGTTAATATCCGCATAACCCGTTGGATAAAGTACCAAACAATTTTATATTTACTATCTCATTTTCTTTTTCGTGCCTCGATCATTTTCTTTCTATATCCCGCCCCTCCTTTTCTGATGATATTGATGACAGCTTTACAATCTAGTAGCAAACACAACATTTATAACCTTTTCCGAAAAAAGATTTAACTGAATCAGTCGTTATTGTCTAACACTATTACTATTACCATCATTATAAGTCCGTTCACTGAACAACAAACAATAACATTTGTCTATAAACAAAACCTATAATGTAATTCTCCTTAATCAGGGATAGGCAGAAATATGAACACAGAGACAAGGCTCGAGCAAAATGGAGCTCAAGAAACCTATGTTTTAGCTACTACATCACAATCAAGGTGTAGAAGTTAAATAAAGCAACGCACCTTTAATTCATCACGGTGGGCTTGAAGAATCTTTGCAGCACCAAGAAGCATGCTGACATGAGCATCGTGCCCACATGCATGCATTTTTCCAGCAATTTTACTCTTGTGCTCCCACTCCACCATTTCCTGAAAAATCCGATAGCCCCAATCAATTCAGTTCTGAATAAAGTTCGTTTTTCAACCCAACGAGAAGATCAAAACAAAGGAACGATACTCTATATACATGAAAGATTAATGGCAACGAAGCAAAATCCACCAAAAATTATCCATTTTTACAAGAATTCGTCTCATTTTAGAGCATTTGCCTATTAGTCAAATTATATCAAACAGCACAGGAGAAGCGTAAAGAAAATCCAAATTCTAATCATCAAATAATCTAGCAAACTGACATCAATAAAAATAGCAAAGACACAAAACAGCTAACGTCACAAATATAATCTACAACGAGATAAATGAAGAGAAATTTTCTAAACCTGTATAGGAAGGGCATCCATATCTGCTCTAATTGCAACAAAAGGAGGCTCACCAGTCCCAATATAACCAACAACACCAGTAATTGCAACCGGATATTTATACTTTATACCCATGTTATCCAATTCTGCCCTAATAAGCTTACTAGTCTCAAATTCCTCGAAACCCAGTTCTGGATTCTCGTGTATTTTCCTCCTAATACCAACCATAAAATCAACAATCTCTTGTTTCTTGGCAAAATCCAGTAACCTTTTTGGAATATCTGATAACCCATTTGAGCCCGAAGAGCCATAAGATAATCTAACAAGATATGGATTAAGCAGATGAAGAACAATAAACAAAACAACCCACTGTGAGAAACTCATTGCTTTTCCAAAAATATTGAAACTAGATCCGGCAAAATTGTCGATTTTCAAGAATTTTCAAGTAAACACATCGGTTCAAGTTGTGGTTTTGGTCAGGTTTATGCTTGCATCTTCAGTAATAAAATATCGTAAACCAGTCTAACAAGTTGTGGCTGCTGAGGAGAGATGCTTCCCTTGGCGGTTGGCAGTACCTATTTAAGGATTACACCAATCGGGCGCTTGATCAGCCTGAAGACGCCAAATTCTCATTTTTTAACACGTTTTCAATTTGGGAAAATAAATTGTACACGTGCTGTTATTAATTAATCTCCATGTTTTTTCTCCAAAATTAATCTGATATTTGCAATTACTGTTATGGAACAGTATGACAACTGTGCAGTACTGTACAAACGAACTTTTCTGTACACTTTTTTATTATAATATTAACTTTTAGCTTATAATTTATAATTTTTTTTATTACTATAAAATAAAATTAAAAATTACAACACATCATTTTAAAAAATATATAAAAAAAAAAACTTAATATTGCATATGATACAATAAATATATCATAGTGTTGCCTTAGTAATAGACTTATCATGTAACCATCCATCAATGGAAGTAGCAAATTTTAAATTGGAAAACGTTTTATGATTTTTCATTGTATATCATATTCTGCAAATGATGACATCATTCTTTGTGTGTGCTATTTGTATTTTGTATTTTATACAATAATTATCATTATAAAATTGTACTATTTATTAATTATAGAGTTTATATAAGTTTTATATAAATAATATCATACTATTACCTAACATTTACTCAATAATTTAACTTGAATTATATTTGTAGGAATTATAAATCTTTTATATGAAGACTACTCATATCCATTGTTTGTGTTGAGTAATTTGCATGAAGCTTCAAATGGTTTTCTCATGAAGAGAAGGATGAAATATTTACTCTTTAACGTTTTTCATAAAAAAGGTCTAAAGTTTAGATCAGATCAATTCATATGGGATTGTTAAAGAAAATTATATTATGTGTTTATAATTTTATTTCAGTATATTATTATCAGTCCATTTTGAAAATGAATGTATGTAATGATTTTTTAGTTTCTTGAAAATTTGAATTTAAAAATTGCTAGATTTTTGGGTTAGAGAAGTAATATATATATATATATATATATATAATGATAAAAAAATAATTGTACTTAATTTTGTTATTATATATAAAAGTATAAAAGAAATTATAAATCTTTTTTTTTTAAAGAAAGAGAGAAATAAGTATTTATTTTTATATTTTTTTACTACTTAATTAAAATATTGACAAATTTCAAAAAAGATGAGTGATAATATATATAAATAATTGTATCTAGTGGTTTTAATGTATATAAGGTTATAAAATAATTACAAATAATATTTTAAGAAAGAGTGGAGGGAAATAAATATTTTTCATTTTTCATTTTTATTAGCTTTACATCTTTGCTTCTTCATATTTTTATTCTCCAATTTTCATCAATTCCTATGGTATGATTTATGCTAAGTCTGGGACTTTTACATTTTATTAATTATTTAATGGTTTTGTTTCCTTCTAATATTTGGTTTGAAATGTCCCACCAACGTGTTTGCATCTTCCATTAGTTTTTGGTCCATAAGACAGCATATTAAGTTAACCTTTGTTGTAAATTAATTTTCACTTATCTCAGGTTAAGCTGGAATAATACTACCCGAGAGGACAATTTAATTAGAGTTACTTAGCATCCCTGTGAAGTCGATCACAACATCACTTGCATTTTTCTCAATGGATTGGTATGAAGTCACCACTCTATTTCATAAATTTGGTTTATTTCAAGAAATCATTGTTTTATAATGCATCAAGCTTTAGTAAGAAGCATGAGTTCACATAGATTATCCAACTTTTTTGTAGCTGTATGATGTACAAATCAGTTCTAGAATTCAGTATTTTGGTTGCCAGTTCTTAGTAGTCTTTACAATCTTTCCATTTTGTTAGTTGGTTTAGTTTTCATCCTCTCGACTCCCTCACATGAACACTGAAAGAACCTGGGCACCTTAATTCTCAAGTAGTTTCAACTGTCATCGACTCTCAGGCACAATTTCGTACTTCACTTAGTTGACTCAATTGGGGTCTAGAGTTTTTGAAAATATTGATGAATTTGTATGTTCTATTATTTTTCCAGTAAGCAATGGCTTGTTTTATAAGGTACTAATGATTTTCTGTTCATTTTCTTTTCTATTGTTTCAAGCGCCGACAAACAGTCACGCACACGAGATATCAGACACCATTGAAAGGCGATAAAGCTCTTCATCCGCCATGGTTTTCGTGGACAACTGTTGTCTTATACTGATACATTTGAAATGGACTAGTTAAATGGTTGTAATATTGCATTTCCTATGAATGTTGTATCAATGTCGTAGCTAAATGGGTAAATATCATTTCAGCAACCTGTACGAGAATTCTCCATTTAAAGAAGAAAAAAGTTGGGCATTCTCAAGCGAGTGCGAACTAGTAGAAAAAATGAAAGATAATATTTAATGATATTGAAGTGTCAATTCCATTTAAATTTTACCTCTAACTTTTGTCAGACTTCCATTGACTTTACTACTTTCAAGCTGGACCACTTACGTGTTCCTTCCTGGGGCCTTTTACATTTTACATCAAAACTTTTTCATACTTTCATTTACACCGTTCAAGCTGGATTTGAGGGTTGATTGGGCAGATCATGATAAGATCGGGAAAATGCAGTAGTCCCAAAAAACATAAAAGACAGGACAAATGGAAAAGTCAAAATGAAAACTGTTGGTTTACGCGTATGGATCCATTCAACAGTTTTGAAGACGTGTTTTCCACTTTGCATGTGTCATTTTTTCAACCCTGAATGTGAATTCTGAGAAAAATGAAAGATATTTTTGAGAACTATAGTCAATCCTGCTCCTAGGAGCATTCAATAGTTTGAAACATAAATGAGCATTATCTTAACATCAACACAAACTCACGAAAATATTAAAATATTTTAATTACTTCTCATTGTCCCTTTTTCAATCATGGCTGAGGCCCTTGTATCTGCAATCATGGAACAATTAGTTTTAATCCTTCGTCAGGAGGCAGAGGAAGGGATAAGATTGATTGTGGGTGCTGACAAAGATGTCCAAAACCTCAACGGCAGTTTTATGGCCATTCAAGCTGTGCTTGAAGATGCAGAGAGCAAACAAGTGAAGGACAAAGCCGTGACAGATTGGTTGGAGAAGCTCAGAGACGTTTCCTATGACATTGACGATGTGCTGGATGAGTGGAGCACTGCCATTCAGAAATTAAGAATGGAGGAAATTGAAAATGCTTCCAGGTCTTTGAGAAAGGTATGTGCTCTCTTCCCATGCTATGGCTTCTCTTGTAGGCGAGTTGTCGTGCGTTATGACATTGGTGCAAAAATTAAAAATCTGAATAGAAGACTCGATGTTATAGCTATGGAGAAAGATAGGTTCAAGTTTAGTTTGAATGAGGGCACCCAACAACTAGAACGACCAATGACCACCTCCATGATTGACATATCAGAGGTTTATGGAAGAGAACGTGATAAGAAAGAAGTAGTCGATTTTTTGTTGAGTGAAAGTAGTCAAGGACCACCCATTCCTATCATTTCTATAGTTGGAATGGGCGGTATTGGGAAAACAACTCTTGCTCGGCTAGCCTTTACTGATGAGAGGGTGAACTCCCATTTTGATAAGAAAATATGGGCGTGTGTATCTAATCCTTTTAATGAGATTAGGATTGCTAAAGCAATTCTTGAATCTCTCGTGAATGAAAAACAGCATTTAGATGAATTGGAACATGTGTTGCAGAACATACATCAATATGTTGAAGGAAAGAGATTTCTTCTTGTCTTCGACGATGTATGGACCGAAAATAGTAATGATTGGGAACAAATAAAAAACTCTCTGAAATGTGGTTCTCCAGGAAGTAAAATTTTGGTGACCACACGTAAAAAGAACGTGGCCAATGTCATTGGGACAAACAACATGATCCAAATAGGGATTTTGCCTGATAATGAATGTTGGTTGTTGTTTAGTCAACTTGCTTTTTTTGGAAGGACCACAGAAGAGTGTGAAGAATTAAAGAGTGTTGGTGAAAAGATTGTACAAAGGTGCAAAGGTTTGCCTCTTGCTGTAAAGACTTTAGGGAGTTTTTTGCGTTTCAAAAGAACACCTGAAGATTGGCAAAGTATTTTAGATAGTGAGATGTGGGAAGTAGAAGAGGTAGAAAGGGAGCTTTTTCCACCTCTATTGTTAAGCTATTATGATTTGCCTTCGGTATTAAAAAAATGCTTCTCATATTGTGCTATCTTCCCAAAGGATTACAAAATACAAAAACTTGAATTGGTTATGTTATGGATGGCTCAAGATTATATCAAGGAGATACCAAATGAAGATGTGGAGTTAGTCGGTGAACAGTATTTTGAAATCTTAGCCGCAAGATGTTTTTTTCAAGATTTTGAGAAAGATGGTTATGGCAACATAATAAGTTGTAAGATGCATGATATAGTGCATGACTTTGCTCAATTTCTAACAAAAAATGAATGTTTTACACTTGAGTTGGTTGATTATGATAGATCTCAATTAGTTTCTTACCAAAAAGCTCGACATTCAAT
Organism: Trichilia hirta; assembly: GCA_035221805.1. Taxonomy (NCBI): domain Eukaryota; kingdom Viridiplantae; phylum Streptophyta; class Magnoliopsida; order Sapindales; family Meliaceae; genus Trichilia; species Trichilia hirta. The sequence continues at coordinate 1,604,611 of JAWDEX010000011.1, read as the reverse complement.
GATAATTCCTAAAGAATTGACCAGATTTCCTATCTCTATCTATACAATGAAAAGCTTGCGCAGCATTGTGGTTAAAGATTTTTTCATGTTTGCTGATGATATTGATTTATCCTATATATTTGATCAGTTAACGTATCTCAGGACGTTATCTTTGAGTGAGATTTCAATTGAAGAATTTCCTAGAGGGATAGAAAAATTGACGCATTTGAGGTATCTTAACTTGTTTGGAAGTGAAGATATAAAAGAATTACCTGAGACTTTGTGTGAGTTATATAATCTACGAATCTTAGACCTTCGTTCTTGTTGGAACCTCCAAAAACTACCTCAAGGAATAGGAAAGTTAATCAATTTGAGGTACTTATTTCATTTTGGGATTTCAATAAGTTACATGCCAAAGGGAGTCGAGAGATTAACTCGACTTGTGAGATTACATGATTTTGTTGTCGGTGGTGATGATTCTGGAAGCAAAGTATGTAAGCTTGGATGTTTGATGAATTTCAACAGCTTAAAATCACTTGGTATAAAAGGATTGGGGAATTTGGTAGACTTGGGTGATCTTAAGAGAGCACAACTCAACAATAAGAGAAACCTTCGTCATTTGGACCTGTACTTTGATGGGACTGTGTATGAAGACCACGAAGTTCTCCTTGAAGCTGTGCAACCACCTCTATATTTGGAGAAATTAACAATAGAAGAACACCGAGGCAAGACTATTATCCCCAGCTGGTTCATGTTATTAACCAAACTGAGGCATTTAAGGTTTGATTATTGCATAAAATGTGAGTATTTTCCTCCTTTGGGAAAATTACCGTCTCTTGAATCACTCTTTGTATACTTAATGACAAGTATAAGAAGAGTGGGTATTGAATTTTTGGGAATAAAATATGATATTTCCACATCATCATCTTGTTCTTCCCCATCAGTTATTGCCTTTCCCAAATTGATATCGTTGGAGTTTCATAACATGCATAAATGGGAAGAGTGGGATTATGGGATTACAGATATAAGATCAGAACATGTCAAAATCATGCCATGTATTCGTACTTTGGTTATATATGGTTGTTCGAAATTAAAGTCAATTCCAAGCCACCTTCTTCCTATGACAAAATCAAACAATTCTGACATTGATGAATCCCCTCTTCTTCAAGAATATTTGAACCGTATAAGAGTACAAGACCACTCAAAACCCTTCCTTCAACATTGAAAGAGATATCAACACACAGGTAATAATTTCTTTTTTCACCTTTGCTTGTAGCCTATGAATTTTTATTTTCTGCTATTCTTTGCATAGAATATTCATATCTTCTTTTTAGTTCTACTTATGCAACTCCTATCTGTAATTGTAGAGGTTTTGTAGGAAGATGATGATTAAGCCTGTCGCAGTGGCAGAACAAGAAGGTGTTGGCAGCAAACATACATTTCCATTGCAAGATTTCCTCTCTAATTTTTATTAAGCCTTCCTATAGTATAATATATGCAAAATCTATGACTTTTCCATCTTATTATTTGGTTTAGTTTTCTGATGTTTTTCCTTTCATTTCTTCCAAGATGCAGCAAATTTTGAGTTATGTGGCATACTAGGCTGACAGAACAGACATGCATGCTAGATTGCCAACGCTAATGAAGGTACCACTTTGTTTCAGGGTCTTAATCCCCATCTTTCATCAGCTCCTATGGTACATATGAGAAATGCAAATGCTACAATTTTCCCACTGCCTGTTATAACAAAAGAGAAAGGAAACTATCTAATTCAAAGGTTTTGGTAGCTTGACATGGAAAGTATAGTCTTTTCAGATTCACTCTTATCATTATATATATTTTTAGATATGTCGATAAATTAAATTATAGAGAAGATTGAGCCAAAAATTACATGTAAGAGCAAAATTTTTAATCATTTAATAAAGTTTATGTCACATAGTTAAAATTTTTAAATGATACACTTGCTACACATAAAACTTTCACGAACATTAGTCCCATTCATATATCAAATCATCTAGTTTGACTATGAAATTAGTATTTATTTATTTTATATTTTTTGAAGAGTTATAATCAATTGGATTACACCTGCCTTGCTAATTAATTAAAAATAAATAACATTTAAATATCTAAAATTTGTTTAAAAAATAATTTAGTTCTATTAAATTAAAAATATTTATTTTCAATTTTATATATTTAATTTTTTCTGTTTTAAACTTTTTTCGATACTTCGAAAAGTTAATTTTACTATCACATAAATCACAAAATTTAAAATATAATGATACTAACAAAAATCAAATTAATTAAATTAAAAAATATTTAAAATAGACAAATAAAATTGAAAATAAATATTTTTTAATTTAATAAAATTAAAATATTCTTTCAATTAATTTTAATAAAATTGAAATCATTGTATTTTTGTGAATGTGGATGAATTGGAATGCTGGGATTATGGGATTTCAGAGAGAGAATCAGAACAGCATGTCATAATTGGGACTTTATGATTGCCCAAAATTAAAGTCAATTCCAAGCCACCTCATCCTATGAAAGACAAGACATCTCAACTCCCTCCATTCAACATTGAAAGAGATACAACTTCAACTGACGGGTAATAATTTCTGTTATTCTCATTTTCAGTTAGCTATTACATGTTGTCCTAAGATTTCTTTTTTCTTTAAATTATTGATCAAATATTGTGTTCTATTATTCCGCGATAAGCGGTCACGCACACCAGATACTTTATTATGAAAATGCCATGGAAAGGGGGAAAAGGTTATGTTCATTCGCCATAGTTTCTACACCAAAGGTCTTCTAATGCTGATCAATTAGAAACTGAATAGCTGGGTAAATTACTCAAAGACTAAAATATATAAAGGAAATTAATTACCTTGATTTAATGTTTCGGGGATTGTTGATCCAAAAGCATCTGAACAAGTAATAGTTTCTTTTCTTCTCCTCTTCTTCTAGCTGATATCTGTCGTCTAAGATTTTTTTTATAAATTATTTATGTCCACAAAGAAAGGGTCTGAAATCTCATTGGCATGAAAGAACCTCTGTTTTCAAGAACCTTGATTTGCCTCAAGAATTCATGATTTTGAGTTAGATGCAGATGATCCACTTGAAATGGAATAGCTAAATGACACTAGCCAGCTAGAATGTCAATGATCTTAAGGTCCCCAACTTTTTAAGAAATTTGATTTATTTCAAGAATCCATGTGAATCATTTGTTTATAAGTGAAATAACAATGAGTTCACATATAAATCATGTATCCAATTATTTACACATTTCAATCATTATTGCTAATTATCGCAAGCTGATGTTACCGGGGCAGATGTTTAAATTATGACAAATTTTTCATCATGTGGCATAGAAAAGGAAAGAATAGCATGACGGGGACCAGCTGGTAACATTCCTTCTCCATTATGTGATTTGATTTTCTGTGACAGGATTTGGAATTTGGAACTTATCACATTCATTTATGTCACCTTTATTTCCCTGCAAGGTTTTGTCTTATTTATATCGTAAAATCTTATGGATGAGTCAATATACATGGCAGTTTGGAGACCAAAGGTATATTCTCAAGGAAGGCGGTACTAAAATATGCTTTGGTGGATAAGAAGAAGTTCAGAGCGTGCCTGCAACGCTAACCTGCCAAACCATATATGCTAGATTCTCAATGCTGTGAAGGCCCCAGTTTCTTTTGGGAAATAATTCATGGTTCAGAACTTAAAGTTCCCGTCACAACGTACCATTATATACGTTTTAGGTGTCCACCCTGCTTTCTCACTGAAACCAACTGGCATAAAGAGAACGTTTCTGGAATCTTGAATCACCAAGCTTTTTCTCGTTATCCCTGGATAGCGGCGAATTTGGAATCAGATGCTGTTTCAGCTTGACAACCTTTTCTTCTTTATATTAGCTTCACTTTCTTCTACTTTCTCCATTGCAAATATTTGCTACCTTAAGCAATCTCCTCTCCATTTTTTACTATTAACCTATGGTATGTGATATCCAAAACTCAACAACTTTTTTAATTTATTATTTTTAATGGTCTTCTAATTCTTTGGATTGTTGTAGGATGGTGTAAAAGATTGTGCTAGTCAGAAAAAGAAGAGTATAGTAGTAGGACCGTGGGGAGGAAATGGAGGAACCGGTTGGGATGATGGGATCTATCATGGAGTGAGAGAGATCAAACTTGTTTATGACCGATGTATCGACTCGATGCATGTGGTTTATGATAAGAACGGTAAGCCTATCACGGGAGAAAAACATGGTGGTGTTGGAGGCAACCGTACAACGGAGGTTTGCCCGAATCTTACTTGATCTGTCCCTCCCCTATAGCGTTGATCCTTGAAAAAGTTTTTTCACTCTTGCTGTAAATTTCCCCTTGTTTCAGATAAAGCTGCAATACCCAGAAGAGTTTTTGATCAGTGCTAATGGTCATTACTGTCCGGTGGTTTATGGTGGAAGCCCAGTGATCAGATCACTTACGTTTAAAAGCAATAAAAGAATTTTTGGCCCCTACGGTGTTGAAGAAGGAACGCCATTTACTTTCTCAACGGACGGAGGACTAGTTGTTGGTTTCCAGGGACGAAGCGGTTGGTATCTTGATGCAATTGGTTTCCATTTGTCCAAGAAACAATCAGCAAATTTCGTTCAAAAGGTTCAGAAAGGACTTATGAGGCTTACAAGCACCGCCTCAAAATCACAAGCCACCAAGGATGGACGAAAAGCCTATTAGAAGTCTGATATTCTGAATGTATTGTTGTTACCTCCAAAACCCCAGAAAGCTTAGGCATGAATAACATTTGAGTCCTCTGGCTGTAATTTCATTTCTCAACTTGAGATAATCAAATTTCTATATAGTAGCAATGCAAAATAAACATCCAAATCCATGTAGCTTCTCAGTTCCTTGAATTTCTAGTGTAATATCTTATCATCAGTTAAGAGTCAAAAATCCTTTTAAACCAAACACCATAACTTCAACTTAAACAAACCAAACTTAATAAAAATGCCAATCAAAGTCAGAGTGTAAATACAAGATTCAGAGTCAACACTGTATTAACCATTTTAACTGATCAACAGGTATGAGCTTAGAAAATAATAAGAATAATCCAAAAACTGTATTCTACAATGTTAGAGCATGGATTAAGTTATCTATTTAAGGCATCTGCATCAAATGTCAATCACCACAATTTTACATCAAATTAACCAAACAACGCAACACTCATGAACACACACTAAGTTCTTTGGCAACTGCATTCACAACATTTAACTGCATCAAATAATTGGATCAAAGGTACATAAACATCAATATCAGGCTACTCTTGGCAGCCCAACTCAATCTACACAAATATGACAGAAAACAAGACGTACCTATTCGAAGCACACTGTAGTCATTTTAAGTAAGATAGTTAGATAAGAGTATACAAAAAACAAATTTGATGGTCAAATAAAGCAATCTATACAATATCACATGAATAGCATATCAGCATCCATAAGCGGCAACAGTAAGGTGTACATAAAATCACAAAACTCAATTCAGTCAAATTTACACATAACATGTTTTTCCAACTTTCAATATGATCCCGGAGAAGATATATATAACTACACATCACATATGAATGACTCAATTCTAGTTTAACCTCTAGCCTTGAGCTCAGCAAGACGCCTTGACAAATCATCCTCATCAACTTTCTCCTGTTGCTTGGTTGGTATAGCATGTCCAGCCGGCTGCGGGAGCCCTACTGAGACCTCCAGGCCATAATCATCAGCCACCTGTTGCATCAAGCTGTTGACCTCCCCTTCTGGTGTGGACAGCGATGTCGAACCAGCCATAGCACTCTCCATGAACTCTGCTTGCACCTCCATGTTCACAAACTGCTTCTCAAATTGATCCATGGTCTCTGACATCTTCTGCAAGTTACCTATAACCAATAATAATTTAGAAACACATTCCATTACTTCGCCTTCAAATTAAGCCAATGATTTCAAGCTCGAATGCAAACGTAACAATGTAACATGCTAATAAAAGAAATTTCAATACCATCACGGAAAAAGTGGAATTGTTTCTGCAACTCGAGAGCAATCGTTTACAAAATGAAAACTACTAAAATTTTTCAGTACAAGTTCTAATAATTAACGGTCTTGCTGTCCAAACATACCCGAACACCTCATAAAAGCACCCAAAAAAATAAATAAAAATAAGAAACTTAAAAATTGTCAATCCTAACTAAGTAAAAAATCCAGGCATGTTAAGTCAATAATCATATGCGCATCCTTAACTAAATTACAAAACTAACAAAAAAATATTATTTTTGGAGAAAAAGGAAGTCTCTAAAAAGTAATTTTTTACCGGTGGCGAGGGAGGATTCAAGAGACTTGACGATCGAAGCCATGGACTTATTAATGGTGGTCATCTTCGCCTGGGTGTCAAGTCGAGCGACGACGGCATCAAGCCGGGAAGCGAGCCGGAGATAGTTCATCTGCTCGCTGCGTTTCCGGATGGCATTTTCAGCGTAGATTCTAGCTCCATCCATGTTTCCCTTCTCGATTGCTTTCTTGACCTTCAATTTCTCGGTTTTCTCATCCTTCTCACATTTTCTCGCCTGGCGTTGAAGAGATTTCGACGTAAATTTCAAATCCATGATCTGATTCAACAGCTTCTCCGTGTTTCCCATGTTTAATTGTTACCGATCTGGGAACGAAAATTAGGTTTTAAGAAATTGGCAATTTGCTTGGATATGGTCGAAGACGTTAAATTTGATATTTTTCTAACCCTTTCCCTTTCATTTCCTCTTTATTTTCTTCTTATTTTCCTATCTGTTGTGACCTTCGAGGAAAGAGAGAGAGAGAGAGAGAGAGAGAGAAGAGGATCACTTTGGGCGGAACGCAAATTGGGCCGTTTCTAGATTGGGTTTTCCCAACAAAACTAAACGGAAAACACGCGTAACACAAAAACACAAGGGGCCACCGTATTGCCGACGCCAAACCGCGGTTAAGGATGTTGGTAGGGGTGCCGTAGATTCAAATGGATGCAACGTAATTCAAGGGCATCGATTTTTAATCGATTTTAATTGATTTAAAAAATATTTAAAAATAATTATGGATTAATATTTAAAAATATAATTTAAATTTTAAATTAAATTAATTTTAAACCATCATCAATATGTTAAGTCAAACGGTTTCAAATTATTCTAAAAATGTTATTACATCAAGTTTATGATAATAATATCTGAACTTTTAACTTTTACTGGTACTTTAAAATATGCTTATAAAATTTTTATTATTTGAAACGTGATGTTAATTTTAATTTTACTATAAATAATCACAAAATACACTAAAATTAAATTTTTTTTTTATATTTAAGATATTCAAACTTCAAATTTAAATATAGTTTGAATTGAATATATATTATTGAATTAAATTAAATTGTATTAAAAATATAATTTATAATGTGCAAATTAAATTAAAATTTTAACTTATACCAATCTAAATCACAAATGCCGATCTGTCGAAGAGAGTGCAAAAAATGTTGATCTAACAAAAAAAAGAAAATAATAAAATTTAATTTTTATTTTTTTAAATTTTTTTAAATAATATTATTTTTTAACAAATTGTAATATTAATTAATCAAATTCATCTGCCATTTTAATGTGGGGACAGTCAAACACATAAAGTTTTGATAGGTAAGATGGATATTTAAGCAACAAATTTTTTTAATAATCTGTGTGATATATTTATATAATTATAAAATATTTTAAATTTTATAAATTTTTTAATTTTTATAAAATATAAGTAATGTGATATTAATATAATTATTTTACTTTTAAAATATTTATTTTTATAAAATATAAAATAATATTATATTATAAGTTATATATCAAATGTTTTGTTAGTTAATTAAGCATATCATGTTAAAAATTATGAAAAAAAATAATTTAGGAAGTAATATATGAAATCTTTTAAATATGGTTTCAAGTGAAATATCTATAAGAGAAGTTATTTTTTATAGCCATTTATTCTAATATTCTCAAAATTTCAGAAAAAAAAATAAATAACACTGAAGTTAAGTAAAATATCTATGTAATGGTTTGGTCTGAGAATCACACATGATTATCCATTCAAACCAACCAAATTTCTCTACATATTAATTATTTCAACTATCACGAGTTTATAGTGCATATAATTTAAAAAAAAAAAAGTCAATTTGTCATACATGAATTTAATATCTGAATCAGAAAGTGGATGAGAAGGAATTTTTGAGAGTTTGATCCCCACAATCTTTGCTGCAAATATAGAATAATCTCTGCAGCAATTCTGTTTATCACCAGCATGCATATTGCAGCAGCAGGAATGGGTGAATAAAATCATTTTCTGGGGTTTTCTACAGAACTAATGTTGTATGGAAAGCTGTGCCAGAAGACTCACCAAAGGTACAAAGCGATTGCGATGGGCTAGCCTAGAAGCAGAAGCAAACGCAGCAGAGAACAAAATGTACCGGCAAACAATGTCTTAGGAATTCACGCGTGTGCTCTCTTACACATTGTCCCACACGTCCCTCCTGCGCCACAAGTACTTCCTTACACGGCCACCTGTCTATTATGTTTTGTGAAACCCGAGTCTGCTATTTTGAGAAAAGTTTTGCGTCTTTATTTTGATTGATCACTAACCGAGTTTAATCTAGGACACATTGTCCCGTTTGACTATCTCAGTTTCTGCACTCTGTTTAAGCCGAAATACATATGTTTTGTTGATCCTAAACTGTGAACAGAAACCAATATGGCTATTTGAGCTAAAACTGGAAACCCTTTTTGTTTCTTGAGCTGCTTCGAGCAAAATTTCGTTCTTTTTGTTAATTTGATCCGTGACCCATTTGGCTATTTCACCAATTTCATCCAATAATCGTCTCCTTTCTTACGTATTTCTGCAAAAAAAAATTTAACCCTTTTGTTAGTTTCCTCAATTTGATTCTAGCAGTAGTTGGTCCATTTGAGATATTTCAGCGAGAAAAGTCTCCTCTTTGTCCTTTGAGAATTGAGCCGCCGTTGTAAATTGGTTATTCTTGGTGCTTTGGTGCGAATTGTAAAGAAATGAACGGGCATGGGAAGGAACAGGTTGTTTACGAGATAGCAGTTGCGATACCAAAAAGCAATGTGACAGGAGAAAAAGAGAGTCGTGACTGTGTTGATATTCTTCTAGCTGAGTTCGGGAATGCGGGATTGATAGTTGATGTGGTTTCTGGAGTTTCAGATGAGTTTATCAAAGTTTGTCTCCCTTTAACTTTCTCTGAATTTTGTTGAAACAATCCCCCACCCCACCCCTCATTTTGATATGGAAATTGTTTTCAACTATATAATATTCGGCCCATGAGCACCAATGTAATCACTTTACTTAATACTTAAGATTGATCGCACCTGCAGATTTGAAGTGTTGTTAAATGTTATGTTCCTTTCAGCAAAATCAAGTGGTTGCTTCTTCTGGTCAGGAAGTGTTTTTATGGGCAAGTGTATATTTGTATGGGAAGAATATTCTGTGATTAGTCTGGACTGGATGTGATTTAAGTCTTACCATTGTCATTCCTTAATGATTTTACCCTCCAGTAACTGCTGCGCTTCACTGCAGAAATTAAAGTCGTATAATAAGTTCTTTGTTTTCTTCCTCTACCAATCTCAAGTAGATGGAATTTTAAGCTGTTCTTATTTTCAGGTGGCAGCACCTCTGGAGACTTTGGGGAAGGCGGCGGCAGAGATGCAAATGAAGAAACCTACTCGTATAGGTATTTACTGCTACTCAGCTGCTGAATTCAAAGAATTTTTTTTCCTTTCTTTCCTTTCCTTGCTTTCCATTTTTCACAATCTTATTTTTCTTTATGAGAAGTGCCAGCATTCCATTATTTTCATAAGAAAAGGCACATAACTGAAGAGATATTTATAATTTATTCGCTGCTTTTAATTCCAGGAATGGATCTACAGTTTGAATGGGAAGAGGTGGATGCTTTCTTGAAACAGCCTGATGGTTCATTGTTTAGTTGGTTTGAGCGTTTTGAATGCTACAATCACTTAATATATGGAATCGTGAGTTATTATACATGCTTCAGTTTATTCCTATGAATGAATTTGTGTCATGTTTCTCAGATGGTCAAGTTTAGCTGTGTAAATTTATACAGTATTTTAATCAATATGTGGCTCCTAAATTGTACATTTTTAAGTTGTCCTTGCTAGTTGGCCAGATAAAAATAACTGAAACGAATGAGAAGAGAGTGATAGGAGAATCTGGCGTTTATGTTTTTTATTCGGACATCAACTTTGTTCCATTTAAATAGTAATTTACATTGAACCATCTTCTATGTATCTTTAGCTCATACTGTTCCAAGTGTTGCCATTTGTTCCTTGATCTCAATATGTATTTTTTATAAATAGGTATTGTTGTTCATTTCTTTGTGTATTTGTACATAATAAATATGTGTTGTTACCATTGGTCCCTTGATCTCAATATGTATTTTTCTTAAATAGGTATTGGTGTTCATTTCCTTGTGTATTTATACGTAATAAGTATGTTCTTCAGAATCTACATATTCTAAATTCACAGGTAAACAAGAGTGATATGGACATACTTTTGAAATATGATGGCAAAGAGTTTTGTTGGAAAGTTGGGCAATCTTTACTGCAGAGGTTGGAATCTGAGGGCATCGTTAAACTAGTTTTTCCTATACACGGTAGGACAAGTTAGATTTATTTCTATACTACTTGCTGTCCTGGTGTCAACCGAACACTAAAAGTAAGATAAACTATGATTTATAGACGAAATGAAGAGGAAGAAGCTCCTGAAAAGTTGGGCACTGAATTGGAAGGACCTCACTGACCAGCCAATTGATGAGATTTATTCATATTTTGGGACAAAGGTGAACAATGATACAGATGCATGTTTACTTTGTGGCATTATTTCTCATGGTTCTTAGTTAAAATGTTTATGCCTTTTAGGTTGCTGTCTATTTTGCTTTTCTTGGAAAGTATACCTGTTGGCTTTTCTTTCCAGCTGCATTTGGGATTATTGTGCAATTGATTGATTTGGGGTAAGGTTTTCTATCTCTCTGAACCTTTTTGTAGGTTGTTAATTCCTATTCATTTGGTGCATCCGAAGCAACGATGCTCTTAAAACTTTTCACATATTTTTATCATGTTCTCATCAGATCATTGCAGTTGCTAGTGCTCCCCATCTTCTTTGTTAGCATAATTTTATGGGCAGTGGTGTTTTTCCAGTTCTGGAAACGTAAAAACTATGCCCTTTTAGCCAGGTATATTTATTTTGAAAATAGTTGCATAGTTATTATGAATACACCAAAATAGGCATTTCATTTTAGGTTTATTAATTTCTTCCGTTAATTCTTTTTACTCCCTCCACCTTCTTAAACTTGGCTTTGTAGATGGCAGATAAATTATACAATTGGTACTGGCCAAGGACATAAAGTTTTGGGCATGGAGTGGAGTTCCGTACAGTCTACTATGGAAGTCATAACAAATTTGGGAATTGACAAAACAAAAGAGAAGGAATTATATCAAAGACATGAATGGCTTGGATATTTCATGCGTTTTAGAAATGATGCCATCGTTATCTTGAGTATCATCTGCCTGCAGTTGCCATTTGAGTTGGCTTATGCTCATCTTTATGAGGTCATTGGGTCTGACATTATGAAGTAAGATTCCAAGTTAGGTATTGTATAATATTTTTTTCTTAATTGTCATGAATCCCAAAATAGGAAGTTATGGTGTTTTTTATCTATCTGTATCCTTTAGTTCAGTCCATGTTCTTCACATAAACCTACCACAGTTTTGATGTCTGTCTGTGTTTGTGTATATCAGCGAACACCAATTTACAGACTGCATTTTTCACATTATTGCATGTAGATTTAGTAGCATATTAGCTCATTATTGAGATTCCATCTATCTACTATTTTGAGCTACAACTGTTATAATAATCATGAGTTACAGGGGAATAATTTGCATCTTCTCTATTATTGATTTCTGTTTCATGCAAACACTGAAATTTATGCCTCTTGTTGTATTTGAGTCTTTTGCAAACATCATTGTCACATTAGATGCTAGGAACTGGCTAGTGCTTGGCAATTAGCATCCTTCTGCTTAGTAACTATTTCATTTAGTTTTATGCGGGAAAATTAGTTGATAACAGTGACACTCTTCTTTTTTTCTGATTTTCAGGTTTGGGTTGACAGCCATTTACCTTTTCGTTATTCAGTATTTTACACAGATTGGGGGGAAAATATCTGTCAAGCTCATCAAAAATGAAAACAATGACAATACAGAACATAGGGCCAACAGCTTGGTGTATAAAGTAATGGGCAGTAATTTCTACATCGCAAGCAGTTTCTGTTCAATTTTGTGTATATATATGTATCACTTCAGTGGCTCACTTTATATTGCAGGTCTTTGGTCTATATTTTATGCAGTCATATATAGGAATTTTCTATCATGCCCTTTTACATCGCAATTTTTTAACTCTTCGCCAAGTCTTGATTCAGCGCCTTACAATATCAGAGGTGCAAAATATATGAAAGAATTTCTTTACTCTATGTTAATTTCATACAGTTTGATAAATTAAGGCTCTTAGAATTGGAAATTTTTATGCAGGTATTGGAAAATTTGATGGAAAATTCTTTACCCTATCTCAAATACAGTTATAAAAAATATACGACTATTAGGTAAGCTTTTTTATCAATCATCACCCTGTCAATGTGTGGTTCCTATTCCCTCCATTTGCATGTGCAGATAATTTGCTTAACATCTATTTCATATCAAGGAACAAGAAGAAACAGGATAACGGATCATCAAGTGATAAAAACCATTTCACTTCCAGAGTGGAGAAAGAATATCTCCAACCCTCTTATTCTGCAAGCATTGGCGAGGAGCTAGAGGATGGGCTGTTTGACGGTAACATGTCTGATTCTTGCTCCTTTCGACAATAAAACAGTGCATTTTTAAGCCACTGAAAGCTAAAACATATGATTCTCTTATGTCACTAAACCAAATTTTTTTAGCAATCAAAATTATATTTTCATGGTTCTGAAGCACAGCTTAACTCAAAAATGATTTTTATCTCCGCTGAATATCTACAGATTTTCTGGAGTTGGCATTGCAGTTTGGAATGGTCATGATGTTTGCTTGCGCCTTTCCGCTCGCATTTACCTTTGCTGCAGTGGTATAAATTGCTTTTTTGGTATTCTCACCTTAGTTCTGTATACTATTTGATGTTGATTGAATCTTATTAAAGTAAAATAAAGTAGAAGTTTGGCATGTAGAACAACGTCATGGAAATTAGAACAGATGCATTGAAGTTGCTTTCTTTGTTGAAAAGGCCCATTCCTCGTGCCACTGTCTCCATTGGGGCTTGGCTAAACATATTCCAGGTGCTGAGGCCTTCCTAAAATGTTTCATATACTGATGAACGCTTTGATATCTGAGTTTATCCTCAACACCCAGCCTTCATCATTGTTTTTCTGATATGGATACGTCTCTAAATTGCAGTTTCTAATAGTGATGTCAATTTGCACCAACTCCGCACTTCTAGTTTGGTTATATGATCAGGAGGGGAAGTGGAAAATAGAGCCCGGACTCGCAGCCATTCTCATCATGGAACACGTCCTCTTGCTGATTAAATTTGGATTTTCTCGCTTTGTTCCCGAGGTGACTTCTTACTTTGTCCTCCAAATTCACCTCACTCGTTCTTTTCACCATTATGCATAATATTCAAAAGCTGAGATGCTTTTTATACAACAGGAGCCTGCTTGGGTAAGAGCCAACCGTGTGAAGAATGCAACACAGGCACAAGACGTGTGCTCTAAACGGCTGTTGAGGACCATTTCTTGCGGAGAGAATTTATCCAACATGCCAAAGAAGAATGATTGAGGAAATTAACTTTTGTCGGTTTGATCAATTTCCACACCCAATCTCTGTCAAATACTTGAAGAAGAGCCGGAATTTGGGATGCTGCATTTGTTCTTCAGAGCAGAATGATGAAATTTTCTTGGGTACTGGCTTACCAATTGGGAAATTTAATTGTAAATCTAGTGTTTCTTTTGGTATATTTAGAGTGTTTTTTGCTGCAATTTTGTTTGGAAATGAAATGAACTTCAAACATCCTTCTAATAGTTTTAGAAAATTGCAGCTGTGTGACGACTTTGTAAATTTTAGAAAAGCTGAAATGCCCGTTGAAACGTGTCATCTACCATTCATAATAATCGATGACATTCATTTATTATTGATGGAAAGAACACAACCTATGCAGTAACAGTAATGATAAGATGAAAAGCAAAAATCAATCAATAAGTAAACAATTTTATTAATAATTAGCCGACAACCCTTCAACTCCTTCGTAAACCGGACAATTCTGCCCTCCAATTAGTTCAATCCACTGCATGCAACCCATTATTTTACCCAGCTTACCAAATTCTCGTATCTTCCAACCAAACCAACCAAAACCATTGAGGGAGAGTCGAGAAATGTCGATTGATTATCATTTCCAACAGGCTTCTTGTAGAGCTTTTCATCCTCAAACTTCATCAGAACTTCTCCTAGAGCTTCCAAACCGGCCACTGACTTGCCGAGCATACGCGACAACAGCTTTGGCCCATCTCACGATCTTCATCTTCAACTCATTGGAATCCATATCTTTCAGAGAAGTACCTGCAGCAGGCTCAATTGATATCTCCCTGAAGGAGAAGCAGCTATCATATCGACGTCGTTTCGATGAGCTAACACCATCTCTCTTCACAGCTTCCCCGTTGCTACTGCTACTTTTCTTCAGAGAAAGAGTTTTCTTTACAGACATGGCATCTGCTTGCTCAACAGTTTCTTCCTTGTTTCTTTCAGCAGCTGCGATACAAGTTTTGGTTGGCGTATTGGGAATATAAAAGATAATTAGACAAGTGAAGTTGGCCAAGTAATTTAATATTCTAATATTTTCTATTTCTAATGCGTGTTTTGAAGTATTTTCCATTGACTTTTCTTTTATTCTCTTCAGATTCTTACAGAAGTACAGTAGTTCTATGATTTGGTCCAAAACCACCTTTTGTTGTGAATTGATATGCATGAATCAAACAAAATTATCTCTTGTTTTAATTTGAAAGAAATTGAAATAATAAAGGTAGACAAAGCATTAACCAATGGCCAACCCTTGCTTCTGAAGCTGCAAGAGATGAAATTAAATATAATTTTAAGAGTTCTTAAAAATAATCCCACAAATGAAAAGTTGAAAATTGTTTACCATTTCAAATTGAGATTTTAATATTTTAAAATAGATTTTATCATAAGTTAATCTCTTAAAGATAATTACTATGAGAATTTACAAATCATAAGATTGACTATTTTTCTTTTTTTCATTTTCTATTAAGTTTATAACATCATATTTTTACAAGTATTGGGTAGGAATTTTTGATTTAAGAAGTTTCTTGACACATTAAGATGCAATTTCTTGCTAACAAAGTCATTGGACAATAGATGTTCTAAATCTATATACTTAACATTCTAATTTCCAAGAAATTATTTTTATATATTTGTATGAGTTGTACTTATGTCAATATCATAACACAATGACATTAAATATATGGGAAAAAGACATTTACCTCTTATATTTTCTAGAAATAAAAAATACTCCCCTAACAAAATCTTTGAGACAAAAACTTTATATGATTTGCTGTTAGTGACAAATAGGCTCTGTCCATTATTAGTCATTATTTGATGGAAGAAGGAGGAGGAGGAGGAGGAGAAGGAATCTAATGGCCGGATAACAAAAAATACATAAATTTAACAGATAGGAAAAGGAATAAGAATCTAATGGTTGAATAATAAAAAATACAGAAATTTAATGGATAGGGAAAGAAGAAGTAATAGGAACCTAACAGTTGAATAACGAAAAATACAAAAATTTAATGAATAAGAGATATTTGTTATTGATAATAAAGAAGAGGAGGGTTTGTCATAAATATTTTGTCAAGGAGGTATTTGTTATTTCTAAAAATCATATGGGTAAATGTCTTTCTCCCCTTAAATTGATTAAATATATCTTATACTAGCAAAATAATAATCATAAAATTAATTAATTTGATAAAAGATGCACATGTCATATTTTAATTAAATCAAATTACCAATATTTAGAATATTAAAATTCTTTAATCTTGTTAACGAAATTAAACCAAAAATTAGAGAAATTAAGAAGTTAATCCCATATGTATTTGATGTAAGATTCTTTTATATAAAATTTAAAAAAACAATGCCAACGATCTAATTATAGGGTTAGTATCATTTCATAAGTAGTAGAGATGTAACATTATATTATTATTTATTAACATTGTCATTTTGTGATCATATTTTTATGGCAACTCAAGGTGTTATTTTAAGTATAAGGTAATTCATGATAATATAGTTATGGATAACTGCATCTTCATTTTATGAAAATTTGGTGTAAAATATTGTTAAGAACATGTATATAACATCATATGCATAGTGTGTGACAATGTTATATGTTGATTTATATTCATTGTAAATTTATTTTTATTTTTTTAAACATAAATTTGTCTATTTATTCATTCACAAACATGATAAAAAAAAAATTAAAAAAAAAGAAAGATCAATTTTGCATAACTAAATGCTTTGCAATGATTCATTTAAGAATTTTAAAGACTTTGAACTGTTACCATATGAGATATTGATGAAAGTTAAGTAGATTATTTTAAAAGTTGTAGTATGATGTAATAGCAAAAATAATAAAAAAAATTATTAAGTTAAATTTAAAAAGAACAAATAAAATATACAACATTGAACACCCTTAAAATTTGTAAGGTGGAAAACAAGAAACATGAATGGTCGCAGAAATAAAACAAGAGATCCAAATGGTTGAAGAAATAAAAAATGAACAAAATGAAATGGTGGAAAGAAATGAAATTGAACAAATGTGCATTTTATTTCAAGAATTATAATAATGGTGAAATTATTGTAGTTGTTATAATAAATATAAAAAGAATGTTCAAATTACATTATGAATAAATATTTAAATTTTGAGTTATAATTTTATTTATTTGTTTGCATAATTTTGTAAATTTTGAATTTTAATTTAATTTATTCATTCGCATACACAATGATTTGATTATGTTTAATCAAATTTCGTTCTCTATGTCTTTCTTTTTCATTTGAAGACTACAAAAAATGAATATATAACTTTATGCAAACCTATAATTTTCGAGGATTCATAATGGTGAAAATTTTCAATTTTACATGACTGAATTTTCAAAACAAACAAATGAAAGTCTATTAAATATTCATACAGCTTTAGATGGGTAACTCCATAAAACTATCAATGTTTGTATTTCAAGTTAACAAATTGCAAGTCATTTTCAAAAAGTAAATTAGCAAATTGTAGTAAAACAAGTAACAAATAATCCGAATTCTGCAAATTTTTATTTTTCTAGATAAATAAATTGTTACTTTCAGTGTCACAAAACTGCCATTTTGAGTAATGCAAAACAGATTAACCAAGAAACTCATGATTTATTTACTTCCAAAATCTAGACACAAAAAATGATGAAGCAAAAAGTGAAGCAAAATTAAAACAAAATTTCAGTTGTTTTAAACAACATTGATCAAGCACCATCACCAACAAAATCCTCTCATTTCCGTCCACGGATCTTCACAGCTTGCCTATTCCTCTTCTTGGCACCAGATTTTGCAACCTTGAGGCTCCGGTTCACAACACTTAACCTTGCGAGCGCTGCTTTCTTCAGATCTGGCCTGTAGTAGTTGTCAGCAACCTGCAATACTCAAAATAGCCGTGAGATGACATGAGACAGGCTTCAACAAATCAGAATACTAAAGTACAATGTAACACAAGAGATTCGACAATTTTAAGGGTAAATCACATACCATTCTACAAAGCAAATGCATCAACAAAGGGAGCAAAACCGAAAACTTAATGCAAGGGAATCATAAACACAGTCCACCTATTTTAGGGACAAAAGATTAATCAGAAAATGACAGCTAAATGGGCATACAAACTTCATACTAATACACATCAAACTAGCAGTCATCACCGTGATGAGAAGAAAAAACACTAGAGCAAAACTTTTAAACATCGTAAGCTCAGAAGCCAAGCGTAACTAGAGTATTTCATCAGAGAAACCATAAGACAGGTTTCTTCTTACAAGAATGCTTCATCACTGCAAAGGGAAAGAAGGTCAAAAATGATACATGAAGATTTCAAATTGGAAGTAACCTACCATAATACCATTTATCCCAGGAAACACTTATTAAAAACATAAGTTTATGACACAAGGGCAAGGATGAAGAAATTCAAATGAAGAGTAAGAAGCATCTTTCATCAAAAATCCAAAATGAAAGTAAGCATATATCAAAGTAATAGACTAATTCAGCATTAACCAATGAAATGCATGTGAGATCAAAGCAAGATTAAGAGACATCAAAATTACCTGGTTCTCAACAGCCTTTGCCATTCTGCGGAACTCTTTTTTCATGACAAATTTGTGAAGCCAAGCAGCAGGTTTATTTTGTTTCTTAGTTTTAGTTGTTGCAAGCACCACAGCTTGATCTTTCCCAGGTTGAATTGTAACTGTTTTCTCGTTTGCCAGCCCTAAAATATTACAGAACCCCCAATAAGAACTCAAGACGCCTGGTTAACTTAGACCATTAAAGTTCTACACTAATAAATCCCAAAATTTACAACTTCAAATTCTAGGTAAAAAACTGCAAGACCTTCAACATTATCTTTATACTCAAACTCATCATCATCCAACATTCATTTTCTAATTTATCAAACACTCGGTAAATGTTGAATCCAAAATTCATTTCCCATAAATCAAACAATACATCCCAGTACTGAAAACTTCATATATCATTTCTCTTGCATTTTAGGCTCACTCAAATTGTCTCATGTAGGAAGCAGCTCAGTAATTAATAAACCATAAACAACCAAACACAACCAATTTACCAGCTCCAAAATTTTCCTCCAGCATTCAACGAAGGATGATATTTTTTCTCAAAAGGAAAAAAAATTGAGAACGAATAGACTACCCGAATGGTTGAAAGAGTTATGATTGTAGAGATTATTCGGCTCTTTGCTAAATTGAACACTGGCAGATCCTCTCCCAAACTCCTTGACCAAAAAAGAATTGTTCTTCTTCACAATTTCCCATATCAACTGCCCTGGTACTGTCACCATATTCTCTTATCCTGCACTGCAAATCACCACGGTAATAAAAACCCATGAGTCAAAATCACAAGCAAATCTTATAAAACAGCACATCCGTAATACGAATGAAATAGGAATCAGACCTGTCAGCGTTTCAAGTTTTCATTTGGAGCTAAAGTGAAAGAGTTACAAGGCTTTATAGTGAGAACCTAAACCCTAGTTTTGCCCTATCTTCGTTGGAGTATTTGTTTAAAGAACGACTTTACTGAAAGGGTAGGACTGATTTTGTTTTATTACGGTTTTGACCTATTAATTTGTGAAATGACTAGAATACCATTCTTCATTTGCCATATTTACAATAGCTTATGAAATGGCATCTGGTGATCAACAAAATACGGCAAATTAAAGGAAAAACAACTAATAAATATTTCATTTACTTTCATTCTTTCACATTAGCTTCCTACTTGCGTTCTGGCTCTGGACTTTTTGCCTAAAACATAAGCTTCACTCCAACAAATCCAGAAAATGCCATTCAACTTCAACTTAGAATTGCCAAATAAGAGAGGAATTTCGGACATTCAGTGGTAAGCTAACCACATTGTTTCAGTTCCGAAATGCAACACAAGCAATCCGGATTCAAGAAAATAAAACTAAGACAAAATGGCTTGGATTAGATTACTACTCGTGTTCCAATCCAAAGGACGTAGAAAAGAACATAATAAAATCATTAGTCCTCGAGTTAGTCAACCATAATTCATGAATTCTAAAATGAAACTAATATTAGGTCATAAAGTGCTTTACACCTCAACTAATGTTACATTTATATACAGAAGCCAAAGCAGCTTTTCATCCATCTTACACCTACAACTTTTCTGTCTGTCCTGAAATTGTACAGGGAGATTCTAGCTTTGAGCAAGATCAAAAAGTTCTGCTAAATATGCAGCCAAATCCAGATCAAATGCCCAGTATACCAACCAATCACAAGCTGTTTGATGCTAAACCACGATTTGCTGGCCCTGCCGAACCATTCACTGCTTCATTTATACTACTGAAAACTAATTTTAGAGGGATACAAGCAATAACAGGACCTTTAGGCTTCTTTACCACTGGCTTCCTCTCCACTTGGCCAGTCAGTGAAGAGAGTTTCCGGATTTTTTTAGACAATAGCCCAGATTTTCTTGATTTCGGAGATTTACTTGGTGAGTAGCGTGATAACAATTTACTACACTTGGAGGAAATTCTTCCAGTTTCTGAAGGTTGCTTGACTGTACAACCCATTTCAGCAGCAGAATCCACAAGAGAGATGCGAGTTGCATTGAATTCAATACCATCACAATAACCATCATCTACTGCCTCCACAGTCAGAGGATGGCCTACAATTGCTTTACCATTCAATTTACTCATGAGGGAAACCAGTGGAACATGCTGTGGCCGGTAGCTGGCTTTCACCTCAAGCTCGACATCATACAATGGAGAATTGACACAAAACTTTCTGATGGGAAAATCAGACATCTGATATCTCGAGTGAACTGTGTACCGGGTCTGCCGATAAGGAAGTGATCTTTTGGGGTTCAAGGAACCATCAGGCAATAACTGCACCTCCATAGTTCTCAGATGAGGTTCCCTACGAGGAGTAGACTTGCTCCAGTGCAGCTCTTCAGGTTCAGATTTGAACTTGGTACCAAGAATCACATTGCAATCAACTCTGTGACCAGAACCCTGAGAGCATCCATCCAGGCGACGTAAACCTGGCATATAAGTGTTTGGTTCATCATCCATGTCCATATATTTCCTTGAGGCTTGTTTTCTATTCTTACTCATATGTCTTGAATTCCTCTTTCCTTTTGACTGCCATTTTGATGTATCTTTCTCCATCCTCTGGCTAATATTATTAACACGGACAGCAGCGGAACTGATACAACCAGATTCGTTATGCTCCTCATTTCTTAAAGTTACAGTTTCAGATTGACTGCATTGACTAGATTGCCTTCCCAAGGCACCAACTTGAGGCCTCCTAGATGAACAAGGTGCAAGTACAGGAGGAAAACCTGGCAGAATAAAGCAATATGTTAATAAAGGAAGAAATTTTCCATACTAGTAAATTTTTTACTTTTTCTGGGAAGGGGGTTTGGGTTGCAAAAAGTAATTTGCCTGTGTCCGGTAATTGAACTAAAACCAGCCTAACAACAAACAGAATACAAGACTAAAGTCATAGCTAATTGACAGTCAAATGGATTGCAGGGTAACTTCATCCCATGAAAGTGACACTAGTAAAAGATATAAGAGAAATCAAAACTAAAATCAGTCTCAACTGTTGTGCAGTAGTTCCTTACAATTAAAACAATGAAATCCTTGAAAAGTGTCTATTTTCTGTGGGAGCGCGCAAAGCACCTATGTTTGAAGAAGTGGCATAGTGCAGAGCATAAATTACAGAGAAGACAGCATGCAGAGGTAGAAAAAAGAAACAAACAAGGAGTCTGCAAGGAGCCATGGCTTCCAATACCGAAATGTCAACAACATTTGTGTCGTTAATTATCAGCAGGTGTTTGCAAAAACTGTGAGAATGCATCACTATAGGTTCACCTAACAAACAATATTTTTCGATAGTCACATAAAAATATTTCTCTTACGTCAACTGATCATACTTCCCATTTGCCAACTACCTTCAACACACCATTTCAACATCAATTATTCAGACTAGATTTGATTGACAATTTTAGCTCCATTCAAATGATTATTAAACGAATAGCTGTATATCAGAATGATTCCAGCTTTGTGCCAAGCCGCCTACTTGTTCATTTTCAACCATCTTCTCATAGCTACACTCAACACTTGTCACTCTCAGACAGACAAAATGAAACATATCAAGTTAAGCTACCTACATACACATTAAAGTTCACAAATGTGTTAGTCCAGCATACCTGCAGAGTGTTTATCCTCCCCAACAAATGGCACGTCAAACAACCTTTCTTTTCCTGGTAAACCAGTTGTGCTGGAAATTTCAGACTCCTTCACCTTGTTAGTATGGGAAGCATCACAGGTAGGTTCAGAAGCATTTAAGGAGACACCATTCTCACATGAAACAACAGTGCTTTCCGAGTTGTTGTTAATTACAGCAGATAAACTTTTCCTTGATTCATTAGATTCTACAACAGAAACCTTGCTGTCAGATAAACCCTGAAGAGGCGAGCCATTTGAACTGGCAAGCTGGTTACAGACAACTGGGACAGACACCATAGCCGTACTTTCTAAAACCTTTGTCAATGGCCGGCGACGATTTTTCCTCTTTAAGAATTCATGAACATTTGCCACTTGAGTTCTCTTTCTTTTCAGCGACGAAGAATAAACTTTGCTACCATTCACAGGGGCTCCATTAGTCAAGGTGCCATTGTGTGAATCAGATAATGAAGCACTTTCTGGGTGAATTGACTCAGATGCCACCCCAATCTGTGCTTTCTTTTTTGTACCTACCCGCATGCCCAGGTCCTCAAGTCCTCTCATACGCTTAGTTCCCTCCATTCCATCATCCTCCGAGTCATTTGGTGTTCTTCTCCTCTTTCCTCGTACAGGTAGCACTTTAGAACCATTAGCATGATTGGGCTCCTCAAAAGATATTCCGGATTGGGATAATTCGGGAACTGAATCTGAATTGTCTTCAGAATTACTAGTCTCACTGGGCACATCCTCGTTTTCTTTGCTACAATGCGACACAACAAGAGATTCTTTGGCCAAAATCCCTTGACTCCCACCTGAATAATCAGGTCTAGACCAGTAGTCCGGATGATCCTTGCTTAGGCGAGCACTCTCAAGCTCAAGAGCGTGAAGGATAGCAGCTTCCCTCCGAGCATATTTCACGGCTTTCTTACCAGAATTAGCAGCAGAAGCCTTTGCTTTTTCAATGCATTCATCATATTCTCCGCAACGAAATGCCTTCACTCTCTTAGACTTTTCAAGATTATACCAGTCCCTACATATCAAACCAAATAAATTTCATTAGCAGAGTAAAACTATAGTATGTTTCGGCAGAAAACTAAACAACATAAATATTAGAGAAGAGATGCTAGTGTTTTAGAGCAATGGCACAATTATGCTCCTAATAACCAACTAATGAAAATGCTGAAAGGCAATATCAAAACACTGTCGAGAACACATATAGAGTTTGGCTCCTCATGAGCGAAAACCCACTGCTATTTTCAGTTAAAAAGAAATATGCCAGAATAAAAGATCCAAAGAGACACATGTAATGTGAGTTTACTATGCAGAATTCCCCAAACTCACGCATGTATGTTTTTATGAAGATCCAAACTTTGCACAGACCAAGATACACACCACAGAATTATATGTAAGTTTACTATGCAGAATTCCCCGAACTCACGCATATATGTTTTTATGAAGATCAATGTGTTCCAAACTTTGCACAGACCAAGATACACACCAACGAATAAATAGCCAAATTTGACGATTCCAGTTTTCCCTGGCAGTCATAAGAGTAAATAATTGACCACAAGTGACAGTAGTACAGCCAAAGACAAGGAGGCCAACAGGCAACAAAATGTAGTCATTAATAGTGAAGCATGACAGTACTCAAAAGAATACTTACATGTTTCCCGTAATGCAAACAACCATACACTTCAATAATAAGCACCTTTATCTAACGACCCAGTAACAATATCGTACACATAATTATTAACCGAGTCAACAACTAAACAACTTCAAATGACAAAACCCTTTTTGCTCTTCCTTTTTTCTTTTCCAAATCTTGAAAGAAAAATACCACCACTGCATCCAATCCCAGCCTAAGCTCAAAGCCAGAACATCAAACTCATTCCCATGCATTTTTGTCATTAATTGTACTTTATTTTATGGTCAGATACCACTACCTAAAGCTCACCAATAAATCTACACGAGCATTACCAAACTTCCTCTAGCAAAAGTCTAAGCTTTTAATCTACATATAGAAAAACGAAAATAAACAAACTCGATAGAAGGAAGTAACTAAAACAACAAAATGAAGCAAGCCAAGAACAGTTAAAAGTGAGTATAACGAAGTAAATGGCACTCACACACTGGCATCCTCGCGACCCAGAAGCTTGACAGGAGTACCGGATCTTGGTGAAACCAAACAACCCTCAGAAACCTCATCCAGATCCAAAATCCGACCCGGCCACCAAGACCCGTTTCGTCTCCGCACCCAGACCAAACCGCCAACAGTTGAGTCTATGCTATTCGCTCTGTTGCCATCCTCTTCAGATTCAGCACTACCCATCTCACAAACACAACTAAAAACTACTAAAAATCTGCACCTTCTTATAAAATAAGATAGAAAGCACCACAAAATTATCGTCTAATTAGTAGCCCGACAAAACTGATCTCAAAACTCAATCGTGACCATTCATTCGCGAACAAGCCCCCGTCGGTAAACCCTCCATAAAAGTTTTTTCCTATATAAATGGATATACACCCTTTTACCCTGTAAACAAAAAAGAAAACCCAGAAAGCAAAATCAGTTAAACAATACAAAAGAAAACGCAACATGCAACATAAGCCCCAGAAACAAAATCATATATTAAAGATAAAACCTTTTGAGCAGGAATCCTTCAAGTAAACGCCCTTATGAAGAAAATAGATCTAATTCGGAGAAATTCAAAAATAAAAAAAGATCTGGTGTCTCTAATTTTTTCTTTTATATTTTTTATATTTTAAGTACTTGAGTTGCTTCAAGTTCTTGTTGACGGGTTGATCGAAGCAATCTGTGTCTTGTATCCGTGAGTTTTGAACATGGTACGGCAGAAACTGAGGAAGACTACGAAATGTGTTGTGCTGTGGATCAAAAATAATAAATTTTAAAAAACTTCTATTTTTCCTCCGTTTTCACTGAAAGAGAGAGGAGAGAGAAGAACTCGTCTCTGTTTAGGAGAGAGAAAAAGAAAAATTATAAAACAGAGTACGAGTAAAGTACGGTTTTTTATATACAATTTGTCAAGTTATGCTTAAATATAATTTTAATTATTTTTTTAAACAATTATTTCATCATAAATACATTGATAAAGAGATTTATAAGACTATATAATTTTACTTTTAATATAATTATTTGTTTTATTATGACATTATTATATAATATACTCTTAAATATATGATCTATATAGAATTTAAATGCTTATATTATATAATTAAAAATACATTTTGTCTAGATAAATATGAGTAGAATCTTATGGAATACATAATAATATAATATTTTTAAAAATTTTTATAATTTTATTATCTCTAAGTCTATGTTACACGTGACAAATATCATACATTAAATAATTTAGATATCTATCAATATATAAAATTTGATATTGTCAATGTATAGAACATAAAAAAATTTAAGGATATATATATAAATAAATAGTTTTAATATTAAATAATTTAAAATATTTTTATTTAAACAATTGATTATATCTAAAATACTCCCTTACTTTTGCTAAATGAAAATAAGATATCATTTTTATTTATTGCATTTACACCAATGTATTTATTTAACAAATTAACCAAAAATATATATATTTTTTGAATAACATTTTTAAATAATCATTTATAGTGGTATTAGTAATAGTTAGAGTCTGGAGCAGTAAGTATTATCATGACGTGCCACGAGATTACTTGACAATCAAACTATTTGATCCTGTATAACTGCATGCATTATTTATAATTTCTTACCAGAAAGGCCTTTTTATTTGGTAAGGCACGTCGCATTAGATTATTTTATACATGCATGAAATCGACCGTCGTAGAAGCAAGTGTTGCGGTTTTGTATTGATTTGGATAAATATTTTAATTCGATTAATAAATTATAGATTATGTTCAAAATAATTTAATTAAATTAAATTTAATAATATATTACAAATTAATTTAATTTAAATCAATGTAAATTCACGATTTAAGTATTTTAAATAAAAAAATAATTAATTTTAATATATATTGTGATCAATTTTGGTGTCAATAAAATATCACAAAAATTCACACATGATAAGTTTCTACCTTGAAAGATATTCAACTATCACTGTAATATAAAATCTAGAGTCCTTAAAATGAAAAAAAATATATATATACAAACTCGAAATTTATTGAAATAGTTTAATTTAGGAGGTTAATAATTTGAAATTAATTCAATTTAAAATTAAATTGTAAATAATAATTTATAAATCAATTTAAATACTTTTTAAATTAATTCAAACAAATCTAATGAAACGTTTAAAGTAATTTGAATTGAATTGATTTAAATTGGATTATAACTATGTAATTAAGAATGAACAGTTGGCATTGCATGATTGGATCATGAATGCTCCAATGTCCTATTGCTGCTAGCATGAATATTATTTTGGGGTGGTGATTGGTGAACACCCCAAATAATTTCTTAGGTATTAAGTATGAGTTTTGGAATTTTACTGAATTAAAAATAAATTTTAAAAATTAAAGCTTATTTTTTATAATTTAATCAAAAGAAATAATATATAATTTTCTTTTGTTATTATCTTTTTTTATTAATGTTTGGTATTTTTAGGTAACGTACAATTAGTCTTAGATATATAATTTAAAACTACCAATATAAAAATTTCAACATGTTTAAAATGAAAATAATACAATTCAGTTCAACTTATATTATGTCATGCCAATATAAAAGTTGTCTTTTTCTGAATTTACTAGTATGAAATTGAAATAATTTAAATAAAATTTTTTAAAAAATAATATTAATAAGGATTTGCTAACAAATACTTTCGTTAAAATTTTTATTTGTAATAAATTATATTTTTTAATTCATTAAAATTTATTATTAATTATTATAAAAGTTTTAATAAATATTCTAAAGTATTTTTTAATAAAATTCGTTTATTAAAAATACTATACGTGTTAATTGCATCTTCTATTCTAGTATTTTTCAAAAAGGCTATTTGGTGATTGCTATCCGAAAGAATGTCGGGTGATCATAGTAATTACTTCGTTAAGCCACATCAGACCTAAAGTGTAGCCCAAACAATATCTTCACATTGAGATCAAGTTAATTGGTGTATGGATGTACGTGAGAATGGCATCATTTTGACAGGATTTAAAACATTGATCCGGTGAATGTCATCAGAAAGTATAAAGAATAGCGATAGTAATTATCTTCATTTAATCCACAATAAACCTTTTGTCTAGCCCAAAACTCATCTTCATGTTCGGACCAAATTAATTGGTATTTACTGACGCTGTCTGTTAAATGTTTCATAGTAAATCTACAGTTTTAGCATTAATGCTCGCCTGAAAGTATCGAGACACCTTAATCTTAGATAAGGAGAGACTTCAAAAAATATTTAGATTAATTTGTAAATTAATATTTTTTAATCTGTTATTTACGATTTAAATTTTGAATTAGATTAATTTTAAACCATCTATCTATTAAGCCGAACTGCTTCAATATATTCAGTACAGAACCAAAAATTTTTTTAAAAACGGAGAATAAAAGAAAAAAATTGAACATTTTAAAAACAAAATGTTAGATAATCTTTCAATATATCTTTTTTCTTATAAGAGATCTTAAAAGATTATTGTAAATGGATTAAAATCAACACTCAATTTGGGTTTAATGAATTATTGATACATTAAAATTAAAATTTTTTCTCTCTCTCTCTCATTTATGATACTCAAATCACAAATTTAAATTAATCTAAATCATAAATGGTAATTTGAATTAAATTAATTTGTAATATATTATTAAATTGAAATGAATTATTTTAAATATAATGTGTAATATGTGAATTAAATTAAAATTTTGGCTCAATCGATCTAGTTCATAAATATCTACTCTTTAACAACACATAAAAAATTGTACTATTAATGCAGCACATGCAATATAAATGCAGATTAGGCAATAGTTGATTGGCTTAGACAAACCCTACATAAAGAAGGAAAACAATTTGACGAGTTTAAAAAAATAAATAAATAAATAATACTCAAAGAGAGCGATACGACAAGCAAGTTATAGTTGTAATATATAAAAGAATCCTAATTTAACTAGAAATAAAACATAAAATTGTCCAATAACCTTAAAAGATCAGGAGTGCTGAGTTTATTATAAAAAGAAATTTTGAGAAGAGTTTAAGGTATCCCATTAAAAAGACAACATAAAATTATCTAATTACCTTAAAAAATTAAGACTGTTGATTTCGTTATAGAAGGGAATCTTGAGAAGTGTTCAAGATATCCCAGTAAAAAAAGAGAGAAAAATTAAAAGAAATCCAAATACTTGCATTGAAAGAGTCGAAATGACTTGTATTTCTTTTCTTGAGTTAATAAGTACGTACTTTCGTAAATTCTTACAATACATTTTTTGTACATTACTATTATGGTGAGTGTAGTCCGATTGTATGCTGGTAATAGCAAAGTTTTGAGATTTAAAGTATAACAAAATTGAACACTCAGAACAAAGAGCTCTGTGACAATAAATATATTGAAAAAAATATCCATAAGACTTTGTGATTATTTTAAATATAATTTATTTGTTTTATTTATGACATTATTAATTTTAGAATCTCATGTATAATTAAATATGTATTTTTTTTTCGAAAATAAATAAAATTAGAATCGTATATGGCATATCGTGATATAATTTCTTAATTTATAGATGTAGTAATTTAATTGCTACTTATTTAAAATATAAGCAAAATGTGGAATATACATTTACACTATATTTTACATGACACATACATAAACATTAATAACACAAGTTAATGTTATTTGTAATATCTTAAATATTTAGAACCCATGCAAAAAAAAATCCATTCCCACACTATGCTTTATTTTGCAATGAAAATTATAGTGCTGGAAATGCTCTTGTTTTGTAAGTTGTCTGAGTATGGTGAAATTTTACTCTATACCATTACCAGCTTAGGCAGGCAGACAAAAATCTTTGCATCATCAAAATGCTATACCATTCTGCTTCCTTCTAACTCCATTGCACTCAGAATGAGCTTTGATGATGAATAGCAACAACATAAACTATTTCTCTATGCATTTATCCATAACAAACTCATCATTAACTAGGGGAAAACAGTTTTATTGCAAGTAT
Source organism: Trichilia hirta (assembly GCA_035221805.1). Lineage (NCBI taxonomy): Eukaryota > Viridiplantae > Streptophyta > Magnoliopsida > Sapindales > Meliaceae > Trichilia > Trichilia hirta. The sequence goes on along the minus strand of JAWDEX010000011.1, from coordinate 1,575,335 downwards.
TTAGAGTTAATTTGGGTCAAATCAGAAATTATTTGTGCTTTAATTTAATTTTCCAATAATTAACGGTCTACAAAAACAAATAATTTTAAGAGTCAAAAATTTTAGATATCTTTTATTCTTTTCGTAATAAATAAACTTTTAAGTTTGAAATTGATATCAAATATTCCTTACAACTAGTTAATTTTTTATATTAACTGATAAAATAACATTGCAAAGAGTACGCGTCATTAGTTTCAAATTTTTAATTTTAAAGGTTTTTGTCATAAAAATATAAAAAATATCTATAATTTTCTCAAGCTATATAAGAATATTTATTATTCTCCTTTAAATTTTATTTCCAAAGTAACTAATCAAATATTGTAATATTTTACAACATTGCAACAAAATATCAAGAGAATTATGCATACTAACAACAAATACTTCTTAAGCCAATGTTTTGGAAGCAGTTTGAATTCTATTACTAACTAAAAATATTGCTCCTGGGTATATCAATCAAATTTTCAGAATTTATCTAAGGATTAACTATTACATTACATGTATGTCACAATAACAATTGCTGTACTCGTTGATGTATTTCCCGATCAACTAGAAGCATACGATGATCTCAGGATTTCTCTCATGGAGGGAAGAAAGCAAAGATCATCTCATCTGTAGCTGTTGATGATCCGGAATCAATTTGAGGATATTACGGAAAAGAATCGTGCATGACCCTTGTGTTCTATACACATCCTTGATCAGTCATAGCTTGAGCAATTGTAAGAAAGGCTGAGATGACTGCCCCGTGTACCAAAGCCCTGAAGAACAAGAGAGAGAAAAATTGGAACAATAAATCATAAGGAGATACAGAAAGATGCCGCAAGGTACATGTTTCTTAAGTATAAACGATTAGAGCTATAGCAGAGTAACTCTTATTTCCTTGTATTGACAAGACGTTGGCGAAAAAACACTCACTCTGGACTCTCTTTCTGATAACCAAAATCTGCCGCTGCTTTCAGGGCTCTCTGATAAGTTTGTTTCATTGCTTCCTGCCAAAATACCAAGTAAATAATCCCCATCAAACGTGGTTGTAAAAATACTATGTAGACTCAACAACTCGTTAACATAACGATGACTGAACAAAGAACAGCAAAGGAAGCTAAATTTCATTCGCTATTTGCATTTCATCATTAAATCAAAAGCACTTCAACTACACGTTTGAGTTAATTCCCACAGCATGATGAACAGATGTCTATGTTCAAGTCACCCATAATATATGGCTTTCACAAGCAAGAGGCATACTTGTAATTTAGATTCAAAGTCCTCAGGTGACCAGTGCACCATATTGCACTCATGGTTTAATTCAAGTTCTCCGGCAACAACCTGTGACAAAATAGATTAAAGATTTAATTTAACACAGATTCAAAGAATAGAGGAATGTATAAATAGAACTACAGAAGAATAATCAAAGCCCTCACTGACAGGTATGAACAAAACCAGTCATTTATATTCTTTTTCTAAAAGGAAAGAAAAAAAATCTTTGCCTAATATGAAAATTAAGTGCGAAGCCGTTGATTCCATTTAAGCACTCAGGGAAAAACAAAAACAAATATATTCAGTATAAAAGAGAATAACGAACCCCTCCAGCACCAGCAGCCATAGCAGGAGCTATGAGAACATTAGCTTTTCTCAAAACTTCAATAGCTTCAAGCGTACAAGGCATATTTGAACCTAGGTGAAAAGTAATATTCATAGTGATCATCACTTCGTGTGAATTTATCTTTTCTGTCAAAAAAGTGGAAAATGAAGCCATTGCACATCATATCAGGAATTACTACCTTCGACAAGTATACGACAACCTGAATTGACCAAATTAATGGCATCTGACTGATCTATTTCATTCTGTGAAGCACAAGGGAACGCAACATCACACCTTTCATTCCAAGGTTTTGCTTCATCAAAGTACTTAGACCGAGCATAAGTCTTTGAGTAGTCCCTACAGATGCAGCATAGATGTGTAAAAGCAATACATAATTATTAAGTAGACAGTTTCATAAGGGAAGGCACACAAGATGCACAAGGAAGAGAGAGAGAGAGAGAGTGAGAGAGTGAGAGAACAAGCACCTCAAACTTCTCTGCTGAGCTTTAATATCCCTCAGAAACGATATTTTCATATAATCAAATCCATCCTCGTCCATCAAATATCCTTTTGCATCTGCGCAAGGCAAATGCAAGCAATTTAGTATAAGAAACTATAATAATGCCTATTGACTGAAAAAGAACAAACAATGGGCAACACTGTCTCAACATTACAGCTAGGATTATTCAGTCGAATAGTTGAAAAGAGTTTTAAATGCACGACTGAGTGACATGCACGTCTTAATAAATATCCTCTCTTAATAAACATACAAGTTTCTAAAATAAGAGTAAACTGTGCATGTAATATAAGCAGCAAATGGCTCTTGTAATAGAAATCTAGGCTGTCATCTGAAATTTTGGAGTCAAAATTGATAACTTCCAAAACTCTAAATTGATTCAGTTTTACTATTGATTTCATAATAACGACTATAACAATCATCAATAATAAAAACTTACCCGACACTGTAACAGGGACAGCACCATAAGCAATAAGCTTTTCCAGGACATGCATTGCAATCTTTCCAGAACCACTTACAACACATCTGGATGTGAAATTCGTAGAGAATGTATTAACGTCAACACACTAGCAATACAAGCTTTTCAGCCATAAATAAAACTTCATGGAACACTCTGCGGAATATCCCAACAAAATCTGCTTATGTAATTCCAAAAATCCCAACAAAAAATGCTTATATAAGTAGGAATTCAAAACTACTAACCCTTCGTTAAAAGTTAAAGAATACTACATCTTAAATGCAATGCATTCAACCACTGCATAAAGGTCAATATAGTACATTATTTCTGTAGTGTGATCATGGCTTAATTATTCTAGTCACTATATATCGTAAACTTTGAGCTTAGTGAGAAACCTCAGTCCTTTGAGCTCCTTGTTCATGTCTGCAAGAATAAGCTGAGCAAAGAAAACCTGTAGAAGTATTGAGCCTCATTATATTGTAGGAAATTTGACATAAGACAAGCGTGGAGCTGATTTCACCCATATACTACCAAAGAAGAGAATCATCATTCACAATGACCAGAGTCAGTAAACATGTGAATGAACTCTCACACAACCTATTCAATTCCAATGAACCCAATCATACACAAATATTACCAAAGAATTGAGATGAGATATTTGATTACCAGCCCATAGCCAGTAGCTTCAGTGCGAAGGCTAGAGCCAGACCAAAATATCCTTGGCCCTGTAAAACTTCCCTGCATAAGTAAGGCATATGTATGAAGGCAAAAGGACAGAGTCTGAATTTTATTTGCAACTTAAACAAGCAGCATCCTATAATATCTATTTATGTGATATATCAGATAAATAAATCAATACAGATTATACTTTCCCTGCTAATACAAGTTACCTGAACAAGAAATGGTATGATCACTAAACTATCTAAAATTATGAATATGCCTTTAAATGCAAAGTAAACGCTGACAAAAACGGAACAAATCAGAGAAAGAAAATCAAATTGTTTATAGGAACTTATTGAGAAGAAATCAAATCAAGGAAGATTAGTAAAAGGCATGCCAGTAAGAGATACTGAAACTATCATTCATTTTAAAATCTAAAAGCTCCAAATTCTCTTTACATTCTTATTTATCATTCGTTTGCAAGAAAAGGTTAGACAACAATGCATCAAGCTCCAGATACCCCTGCAACTTTTATTCTATGCTTTTTCAGACCATCCAGGCAACATGCCATAAAGATCTAAGCATCCCAGAATACTCCCAAATGCAGCCAACAGAAAAGCCAAATTCCACATATGCCAAAGTGTTGGGTAATAAAAACCATGATTAAATTGTTCACTATTCAGCATATTCAAAAAAAGAAAAAAAAAAAGAAAAAGAAAAAGGAACAAACTATCTCTGAATATCAGAATGTAAAGATTCAAACAAATATTGAAGTCTGTCCTGACAAAAGAGGCCTTTACTAAAAATGACCAAAAACTGCAAAGACTCCCTTTGCTTCCTTCCATAAAACTTCTCATGATATTTTCCATGCACAGCTGAACCTCAAATCAGCAAAATTCTCCAACAAACATGCCAATCATATTTGCAACACTCACACATCCAACCATGTGCTTACACACACATAGATGAAGAATGGAGCTTAAATGAAATCAATTTATGTAAACATTTGCATCTTAACACATTAAAAGAACAGAATAAGCATCCACAACAGTAACAATCAATTGTAAGAATCAAAGAAGTGGACAGAACAGGCAATATTCTTAGTGATACAAAGCCATGAATGGTAGAAAAGAATGACTCCTTATTCAGGAAAAAGTCATTTAGGTATACACGTGCAAATGCACAACAAGACAGAAAGACTATAAACGAAATCAACAGCGTCAACAATCATTCCAAATTCAAGAAATTAAACAGCACAAAATAATCATGAAAGACCTAGCAATGATAAAAACTTAAGACAAAAGAAACAATAAAACTTCAATGAGTGAAGATTTCTCTTTCAGCTGTTTCTAAGTACCTGAAAATGGCCAGCTAGACGTCTATACTGGCCAAATAGGTACCCCATCTCTCGAGTACCAACACCCATCTCCTCTGATGGAAGGTCCTAAGTTATTTAATACAGTAAGTGCAGAAATAAGTAACTTCGAGGCTTCAAAAACAATTATAAAAAAAAGAAAGAAAAAAGAAAAAGTAGACCTTTTCAAGTTACCTTGTCAGGACCCAAATATCTATAGATTTCATTCATGAAACTTTGGCAAAAGCGCATGATCTGCCAGCGTGGGTTTCACAAACAACTGTAAGAGAAACTTTTCGAATTCCTAAGAAGGTTCACAATGAAACACCATTACAATGTAGATTTACATCTAACCTCATTATCACTTTTCCCTTTAGGATCAAAATCACTTCCACCTGCTGCTCCTCCAAGTTTGTATGGTGATAGTGCATTTTTTAATGTCTGCAAAAAGTAGACACTATTTACTCTATAGCAGTTAAAAGCTTAAGTTATTTTTAATCTGAAAGGCTTTAGACATGCAAATGAGGAGGTGTTCAAAAGCCAAATTAAAGTATCCCCACAGCTTTATCTTTCAGCAAGCATCTATGAATCTTTCATTTATTTATCTATTTACTTTTTAGAAGCACTAGTTCATGAAATGGTCTATTATAACAATAAATGTGGGTTTGATAAAAAACCCTATCATCCACAGATATAAATCAACAGAAAGGATAAAAATTAAGAACTACCAAGTTAAGTTGGGGCACTGAATCATCAAATATGATTTAATTAGCATGATCACTAATGTTCATACAGCACCTGCTCAAAACCAAGAAATTTGGCAATGCTTAAGTTCATCAATGGATGAAAACGGATGCCACCCCTACATGGACCCAATGCCTGGTTAAATTGTACTCGAAAGCCTCGATTGACATGAGTCTCACCCCTGTCATCCATCCATGGAACTCGGAAAACAATCATACGTTCAGGCTCTAGCAAGCGCTCCATGATGTTGACATAACTGAAACATTTTAAGCCACTTAATGAGATTCATAATAAGCTAGATTGTAGAAACTTTCGTTTTGGATAATAAAGGAGGACAAAACAATTCAGTTCTATGCAAAGGAACCATTCAGTTCTTTGCAAAGGCAACTCACTGAGAATTTTTTGCAATCACTCTTTCTAGAGCATGGACAGCTTCTTGCACAGATTGTATGAACTCAACCTCATGAGGATCCCTTTTCAATGCAGCTTCAATGATTGACCCAGCTGTTTTTGACATAAGAGCTTCATTTATTGGCAAATTGTCAGATCATAGTCAAAATGAAGACAATAGTTATGAAAAAATTACAGTTGTTTCATGCTATTATGAGGGTTAAAATTACAAATGGAAGCATCAAAATCCTTACATAGATTTCAGACTAGAGTCCACATCTGACTTTTCATGAAAATCAAATAACGATCTAAACAAATCTTCACTAGTTAATCTTCATATACATAAACCCCCACCAAACAGAGACAATGTGAAGAATGTTCTTATTTCATGTAATGCAACAACTCTCTCTGAAAACCAATTATCATTTATGAGAGAAGAAAAAATGTAGCAAATAATTAAATGCATGCCATTTCATTCCTCAAGTGGTACGGTTACTACAGTCATATATTAAGCATCACAAAGGTTCCCTACATCCAAAATCAGATATCATCAATCAGTTCACTATTTTCAATAAGGCCTATCATCATATTTGTTCAAAGAAAATTTTCTTTTCAGAGAGGAGAAAGCAACATGGAAGCAGCCTTTCATGCAACAAAATTTAATGAATCAAATGACCTGCAGTGCATACTTTTAGTTTCTATTCAAGCCAAAGATCGATATATCAGAACAAGTGACTAACTTTTCACATAAATGGGTTTGTCAACAATGATTTTGTCCTTGGAGGCCATCTGCAAACGTAGAGCCTCTTTGTGAAGCAAACTATTGTTGTGCTCCTCCAGTGCACTCATCTGCATATTCCTACTGCCTTCATTCCCATAAGGATTCCTTCTATGTTTCCGACCATACTCTCTGCAAACAGAACAGAATATCCTAGCTGTTCCTTCCTTCACATCAACATATGCCCACTTATAAGTATCAGCCCATTCCTCCCGCCACCTTTTCACCACTTTTTTCTTCCTTTTAGCAGGTTGTGTCTTTAACATATCTTGATCATTGTTAGGGAGTTGAGAAACCATCAACCCCATCTGTTTGGTCTCATTGTGCTCTTCTGCCGAGGGTTCTTGTGGACCACCCATAAGAGGAGTATTGGCAAATGAAGGGTCATCATCCCCTGGTCCAATTTCCAGATCAATTTCCTCTCCAAGTTCTCTGACCACCAGGTGATGCCTCTGTGCCTGCTGAATCAAGTTCATATCATCCATAGTGGAATTCATTTCTAGTCCACTGACTGGCAGCAACATTCAGCATGACAATCTTACCCACACCTCCAAATTCCCAGTAACACACTATCCATAACCACAAAGAGTCTCCATAAGTTCATTATAAATTAACATAGTAGAAAGTTTTAAAAATTAAAAATTTTGAATCTAAAATGATCGAGAAGGTATTATTACAATTTGAGTGTCAGATTTTTTCTACAAAACCATACAGCATAAGGCACAAATAAAATACTTTTTTTCCAACCTTTTCCTACACTTTCTTAATAACTCTAACTTGTGTGTGAACTATTGCCTAGAGAACAGCAAAAAGTAAAATTCAGCAATATATCATCTTATCGTTCCACCAATCAACAAACCAAAATCAATATAAGAAACACCAATAACCACCTTACCTGTGCTTTGAAACTACAAAACCCACGAAAGCTCTCAGTTACTCACATCATGAACACTCAGTTTCCCATACCATTCCATAATTATTCACAACAGTAAACAATCTTTGGTTTAGTTACTTATTCCATCCGAATTTCATTTAATCTCTTCCACCGTCAGCATCCGACAGAAAATCCTCACTTAATCTCCCTAAAAACTAAAAATTAAAGTTAATCCTCCTCCTCACTTAATCACCATACATCTATCAATCAATACCCGAAACACACAAAAAGATTCAAAATTTAATCAAAATTCTAGAAGAAAAGACAATCCCACCACTGAATAGCCAACGAAAATCCAACTTTTAACAATACTCAGCAGCGAATTGAGAGTCTTTGAAAATACCCAGAAACTAAAATCAAGAGAAATCGTGAAATACCTCAGGAATCGTAGACTTAACACGAAGAGATCAAGTTCCAGTCTCCAAAACTGGCTCGTTGCGGTCCTTTTTTCTCCTGAAAACCCTTTTTCCACTTCTTTTACGTAGAGTTGATGAATTTTATCAGATTGCTCAATGATTCAGCTGTTCAATTTCACTTTGATCATATTCATAGAGAGTTTAGAGCAATAGATTGTAAAGACGTTAAGAGAACTTTTTTTATCCGTTGTGTTTCTCTGAGTGCTTTTTTTTTTTTTTTTTTTTTCAATGTTCTTTAATTTAATATGTATCAAATAATAAAGAAACCGCATGTAGTTTTGTGTACAAAATAAAATGGTTTTCTAAAAGGGTAAAAATGGCAATTGATTCTACTGATTTATACAACTCCCACGTTTATTCTACTGTTTTCCTTTTCGAATTTTGTTTTACAAGCGAAGTGAGTTTAATTTTTTAGTAAAGCATTTCCAAGGGAAATTTTTATGGGCATATTTGAGTTTATTTTTGTGTGGTATTTTAATCTATAAAGAATTAATTTTTCTTTTTGTTAAAGTATATATAAAATTGACTTCATATAAAAATATTATATACATATATGAAACCTATATTATTATTATTATTATTATTATTATTCAAAGAACTGTTACTCTAACATCCCGTTCAACTTATCATATGTTTTTATGAAGAATATGCAAGACTTTATGTAATTTAGGCATGCGTTAAGTAATTAAAAGAATAATTTAATTATATGAGTATTGCAAGTGATTTTTTCCGATAATCAATATACCTTTCGGGCTTCAGCTCTTCCAGCAAAGCAAAACTGGAATAGACCATTTGGAAGAACGAGTTGACTTCTCGGAGAAAACATTACCATAAAATAATTATCTTAAATTCGTTGAAGAAGAGGTTATCAAGGCTTGATGTTCCTCAATTATTAGTGTATTTTAAAGGACTGAACCTGACACCGCAATTGCTTCAAATCGGATAGCAATTACTGAAACTTCTCAAGGTTATTGGAAGGTATTTGCTTCCACTCACGTTGGCTGGTATAAGCTGTGTGCCCTCTTCGCTGAGCTTAGAGTATTAGACAGTAACATTGCTATTGTCATCGGACCAACTCGCCCCTGGAACTGGTGTGACGGCTGAAGCAACTTTACATGCCTCCTCATAACAAACATCACCGACCCGACCGGTAACCTGGGGGATTTTTTGCATCCTAACAGAGTGGCCAAACACAAAATCAGTTATCAACTAGAGATGGACTGAAAAGCAAGCATAAGCTCAGCAAAACCAACTTTGACCTCATTACAGGAGGTAGGGAAGACATTCAATGTACATACAGCATCACATCTCATGCTTAACTGAGAAATTTATTAGTCCCACGTCCTAAGTTTTCATCCCAAATGTTTTGTATATCTCATTATTTGAGATAAAATTTTGTAAAATATAGCATTATTCTTTCGTTTGGAATTGTACTACTGGTGCTCTACTTTGAAAATAAAGCCAGAAAGGTGTTTGATAAAACTAAATTTTTGTAAAACCGATTTATTTTTGTTCAATATTTGACAACTAATGCTTTTATGAGACACCTCAATAGCACATGAAACCTCACTATCATTTTGAAAAAGCTAAAAATGTAAATGCTTGATTGTGTGTGTGATAGAGAAAGGAAGAGGGCAAAGTTTGCTCACCTCAAGTGGGTTTATTCCAACATCGATTACAACCGCACCAGGTTTTATCCAGTTTCCCCTGACCATATATGGTTGCCCTACAGCTGAAATTATTATACCAGCTTCTCTTGTGATGACCTCAGGTTCTTAGCTGGCAATACTAATGGTAGCATCTTCTCTCTAAGAAGGGTACCCGTGTCAGAAAGGAGAACAAACAAATGACTGGAGTGAACAAAGAAACAAAATCAAGAAACTTTTCGTAAGTAAACATAATATTGGGACAGAATAATATTACTTGGAGCAACAAAAGCTCTTTTTCCTTTGATATCAATCCCATATCTATGCAACAACTCTATGTATCCTTTAGCCGTACATGGAACAAACAAGGGTTCTCTATCTTGCATGGCAAGACAACCAAAGTTCAGCTGGTTGTCTTGCCATGGTGGAAGCCATCCACATCCTTCTCAAAGATGATAGCATTGCTCTGTTCATCCATATGCTGGAAGAAACCAATGAAATGATTAACAACTATATGACTATTACTATTGAACAGCCACACACTACCAACAATTTCGTGTGGTTAGTTCGGGGGCTCCTTCTTAGATAATGACCACTTCCTTGCTCAGTCAGCTTCAAACTCAACTAACAAGGATTATTTGGAAATTCACAACTCAGAATTTCTCTTTTTATCTTTTGTATTCTTACTTTTATTTTGTAAAATACCAGGATAGTACCCATGCTAATACAAAGAAAATTATTATCACATTCTCAATATATCATGGTTGACAGAGGAAAAATTAGAAACGCACAGAAGGTGGAAACAACTGCACAGAGATACCATGAACAGAAGGATCATCATTGAAGCCTGATAAATGCTTGAGTACTTCTTGTTCCGAGGAATACTCAGGTATATGCACTTCACATGAATTAATGCCCACAGATTCACAAGTCTTTTTCCTGTTGCGTACGTAAGTCGCAGAATCCTTCCTATCACCAACAAGAATAACAGCTAACCCAGGTATAACTCCCATTGCTCCATCCTGGAAACTTCAGCAGTCATCTCATCTCTGATTAGCTTTGCCACTGCTTTCCATCAATAACCTTAGCAGATGACTGAGTAGACACACTTGCTCTACAAGAAACTAACCGAAAAGGTCGAGGAGTACCAAAAATTTCATCTAGTGTATATTAAAAAACAGCTGCGAAATTAATATACAAACTAAATTAATATCATGAAACCACTTGACACCATATTGAAATGTCATAGTGGCCTACTTACAGAAAGTGACACGACCTCAAATGATATGATAACACCATCAAAAGCAAACGGATAATCTATATTTTTAATCAGCTTAACTGCATCTAAACGGATATTTTCAGATAAGTGTCGAGTTTGTTATTAACTGTAACTCCAACTCTGCGCATCATGCCAAACAGCAATAGAGCAAACAAAAACCCACAGAAACAGTTCGGATAAGTGCCCGTACCCTTCACAAATAAAGAATTTGGAGACAGACTAAACTGATCAATTGTCGTTCCATCATGTAACTCGTGGGATTCCAAAAGCCGAGCTTTCTTTCTGGGGAAAAATGACCAAACACTTTGACGAAGGGCAATTCAAAGGCATTGAGCTTGATCAATTCTATCACGCACACACGCGCACGTACGAACGTACGCACCCACACACCACACGCACACGCGCACCCACCCACCAACAGATGACGATCCCAATGAAATATCAGTTTTCCATTATCTGAAATAAACCCTTGTAATTCTCTCGTTGAAACATTTACGAACTAAAACAGATAAATAAGTGTGAACTTTGAGGATGCCAAAGACATTAACATTAACAGACGGTTGAAATTTTATAGCTTAACTAAAAGATCACTAGAGAGGTAATACTATTACCATTAATAACAGGCGATAACGAAGGCGAAGAGTGAACGTCTGAGTGAGATACAGCGTGAAGCGGGAACCAGAGGTCTGATATGAAAAAGACTTAAAACAAACGGCAAGTGAAAAGGCAACCATCGGCTCAAAGGAAGCAGCCGGGCCGTTGTGGAGGTAGAACATTCCGTGAATATCATCGGTGTCATTCAATATTGAAAAATCCCAAAACACTTTTTTTATTATTAGTTTTAACACCAATGTTCGAGTATATTGTGAACTTCATTTTACTTAGACCCAAAAAACTCATTCCACCGAAAATATTACAAGTGCAATCACTATACTCTACGATTAGTACAATATATGTTACAACCGAATTCCCCCAACTTTATCAAGCTTTATACAAAGAAGATCAATGTGATTAAGCTAAAATTAAACCATTTTTCAATACTCTACATTGATGTTACACTTTATCTGATTTCCAAAACTTATAGATTTTCTTTTCAAAAAAACTAAAAAAACTTTTGTAATTTCACAATAGCAATGGTTGTTGACCCTTTTGCCCTTCCTGTAGCTCGTCCGGTAGTGAGCTACATCATCTTTAACCTCTAATCCTTCATGTATGCATGTGCAAAGTCTTTCATCCTCTGCTTCAGGTGCTGCAAATATAGGAAATATGCACATATGAAACATATGCCAAACAGTAATAATAAATAACTAACAAGAGAAATGGACTTCAATGAATCACCTTCAGCTCTTCATGTAGCACAACGAATATTTTCTTCAGCCTTTTATGTCTCTGCAAGTCATTTCCTTATTGAATAAGATCAAAGAAGTCCACGAAGAAATAGGTAAAATGAAAGGTTTGCTAATGCATCTATATGCTTAGTTACTTCGGAATTCCCACACAAGCTCTAGTTTATGATCCCATCCTTCCTACTTCAGCATTTTTCGTTAGTCAGCCATACAAAAAATCCTCGTTCTAACAACTAACAAGACAACCCATGAAATAATGGTTTCACATTTCTGACATCCTATTCTAGGAGATAAGCCAAAATGGATGAATGATAACTATAGGCTCCACTAAACAATGATATTGAAAGTCAAAAACAGAAACATGGAGACAATGAACTAGAGTATCCAGTGGATCACGACCAATAGAACATAAGAAAAAGTCTGTACAATTTTGAGAGCCGCTATTCTATGATCTATGTTTTCAAATGCAACCAAAATGATTTAAGGGACTATGATGAAGATGGCAAGTCAAATATCCGAGAAGCCCACAAAACAACCCAAATCCTACTATTCTACGTTCGCCTCTTGTTGCACCAACAAGACATGCTATCCATCAAAATTAATTGGTGACAGGCCCTTAACCTACCTTCCTATCGACATGTATATATCCAAAAGAATGTTTAATCTAGACAGAAGCATACCGGTCCACACTGACGATAAGAGTCCTTCAATTGCACCAAGAGCTTGGAATATCTCTCCTGGTCCTTGCCTTTTGTAACTTCAAGGTCCTTTCCCAGTTTATGGAACTTGTTCCTACACACATTAGATACAATGTTGAATATGTCAAATGACAGAAATTTTAAAAGCAATAATTAACTGAGAAAAATCCTTACCTGTAGCTCTCTAGGGTCTTGTTTAAAGATAAATAACAATCGTACTTATCACGATACTCCTGCATATATTCTTTATACCTAAAGAATACATAATTTTAGTCAGAAATCGACAGCAATGACACAATAAAGAATAAACCATGCAGCAGAGATAGAAATCATTAAGGTGTAAGCACAAGTAAGATTACTTACTGAGAAAAATCCTTAATCGGTCCCTTGAGCTCCGGTTCATCCTTCTCATACTTGTAATAAGAACAAGTGTCTTCATCTGAAGAAGATTCTCTTCTCTTTCTACCACTATCATTGCTCTCTGTCATAATTGTATCCTTGCGTCCATCAACCAAGTCTGCCATTGCATTAGAAGCTTTTTGTGCTTTATTCTCCTTCACTGATTGGGATACTTGTCCATGTTTAGAGTCAGGTCGCAAAGCAGAGGTTGCTTTCTTATGGCTTTCTCCATAACCTTCCTGACCACCCCCTAGTCTCACTCCAGATTCATTCTGTCTGGATTTGCTACTTGCATCCACCGGTTTCATAAACTGGGACCCAACTTCAGCATGGTCTCCTCTTGAGAGATACTGTGATTGAGATTGCCCAACTCTGTGGTGAGTTCTTGTTGAATCTTCGTCATGATTTTCCGGAGTCCTCTTTATTCCAACTTTGAAATTGGGAGATGTTTTTTCAGTCTCCAAAGTGGCCTTTCCAACCAGTTTCCCCTTGCTCAAATCTGGATTATAATTATCTGAAGTGCTTGACTTGTTCTCAGATTGTTTAAATGAGCCTTTCCTATCAAATTGCTTCTTAATTGGTGCTTCATTTGGCAGTGACTCACGGAGTTCACCTAACTCCAAGTCTGAATACTCCCTTTGGAGTACACTGGCTTTTCCATTTGCATTATGTGAGCTTGAAAACTGCCCGGTCTCGTTGAATTTTTCAACCTTTTCACCATGTTTCCCATTGTTGGAATCAAAAGGTCCTGAATTCTTAGCTTCAGCACCACCTTCCCTCAAATTTTTTGATCTTTTTTTCTCCTTCACAAAACCATCCTCATTTTGTGTTTGAAAACTTTTTTCAGAGATCTTACGGCCATGTTTATTTGGTCTTTCTGCTGTATCATGAGCCTTTGAACGTCCACTTTGATCAAAAGATTTTCTACCTGACTGCTGAAAATTAGAGGTATGTTTTCCAGGAAACTCCTGGTTGTATCCCTTTTGGAAGACAAAATCAGCATTCCTTTCCCTCTCAACTCTACTCATCACTTGTGTGGCAGGGCCCTTGTAAGGCTCTTCAATGGATCTGTTCGGAGACAAATTGTGTGGACTTTCAAGGAACTCAGTATCCCTTCCCTCAAATATTGGTGATGGAATCAAGCTCTCAACTTTTGATCGTTTACCATGTTCTGAAATCTCATCAATATGCTTCAAATGGCCTTTTTTCGATTTATTTCTTTGTGTCCTTTCAGAAGTGTTAGACCTCTCATGCCTGAAGCTGTCCTTGATCATTGTTTCCTTATCATCGAACAAATTCCCTATAAAAGTTTGGCGTTCTCGAAACTCATCATGATCAGTTGCGTTCTTGTCCCCCTTTGCCGTTTTTTCAGCATCGTTGCCGGAAACCAAACTAGTATTTACTGCCATATCAATTTCCTGTCCATCATCAGGTGAGTCTTTCTCAATGTCAATAGCATCAGATCCATGACCCTCAATGTCAACTGCATAGGATACATCATCATCTTGCTTCTCATTCATCTCATTCCGCACAGGTCTACCGTCATTGCTTTTCCATGGTATGGGTGACACTGACAACCCCAGTTCAGGGGTTGGGAGATTATGCTTGGGCTCTTTGTCATCATCACTAGTCATAATATCCACATCCTCATCTGAAGCCTCCTTGCTGTTGGAAGAAGCATCACTTTCACTATCACTGCTACTACCAGTTCCACTTCCTACTGGGCTTTTGCTTCTGCTTCTACTGGGGCTTCCACTGTCACTTCCACTATCACTGCTGTCACTTTCACTATCACTGTCACTTCCACTATCACTAGAGCTTGCTGCATGCCCTTCACTATTATCAGAGACCTTTTTCTCACCAATCAAATCAGGTGAATGATGTTGGACATCAATTTTTTCCAGAGAAATTGATTCCTCTCCAAGTTTAGAGTTTGATTGAGCATGTCCCTCAATTTCACCAGCAAGATCATTCTCCGTAAAGCTCGGTCCTGGAGCAGGTGTCTGATCGTGGATATTTTCAGGACCAGGTGTTTGCTGATGATTATCTTCAGGGGAACTAGGAAAACAGAATGCACTTAGTAAGCACAGGCTGCAAATAAATTTCCAAAATAAACATGCCCAAAATTGCGTGTAGATGCAATGCCACATACTCAAAAGAGAATGTGCCTATTCAAAAGTAGATTAAGCTTGGCATACGATCCATTTAATTCTTCAGTCTCAGAATTTAGATTATAATGGCTCAAAATTTGATTTATTGGGCCCGTCCAGGGGATCATTAACATGGACACAAGGATGTTTCACTAATACCCTAAACTGTGATAAGTTTGAACAAAATTGCAAGCTACTGGGAAGAAATTTTCCATTATCAAAAGTTACCGATATGGCAAAAATCTTTGAGCCATGGGTAGTAGACTTGAAGTTAAAATTAAAAATCAAAGCATAATAGAGATTTTTAAAACTCAGTATGCAATAATAAGAGTCTAACATGCAAGTAATATAAAATTATAGGGTTACTAAAGCATGCTATTTTCATTGAAACTATAAGATTGAACAGATAAGGTGTCTCCCATAATACTGAAACTTAAAACGTGTTAGAGCCCGCATTAACATGATCCAAGTTTCTATCTTCCTGACTTTATTTTCTCTGTTTAAATAATTGCTTTGTTCATAGAAGTTATCATCCAGCAGACACATGAAAACCACATAGCCAATGCCCCAGATGTTATATAATCAATTCAAAGAAGAAAAAGACAAAATCAAAATGACAACTTTGCTGTGAAAAAACAAAACTAGCACAATGCTATATGTAAAAATAGCTGATACCTTCCACTTTCAGAGGAAGGTTTTTTGGAGCTGTCCAACTCCACTCCTGGTTTCAAGAAGTACCTTCCTTGAGCTTGTAAAGTTGCAATCTGATGCCAAATTTAAATGAGAAGGCATAAAATTGCATACTATTCTCAGAAGAAATTTCATCAAGGATTTTCAGTACTTACGCTTCTAATGATTGGCTCTATCTTCTTTGCAGAACTGGGAATTACATCTCCAACAGCTTTCTCCAAGGCCTATTACAAACATACACAGAGTGAAAGAGAGGGGGCAGAATAAAAATGTCAACAATAAAAGAAAATTGGTATAAAAGAATAACTATGAAGCAAAATTAAACAAAGATAAATTAAGCGTAAAGAATCTACTAGCACCAAACAAAGAAAATATTGATTTAGCCAACCTTTAAGCTCATCCCCTTGGGATTCTCCATAAGCAAAGTAATCAACATACTCTTCAAGTCTGTCGGCTTAGCCCCAGAGTTTCCTTTGCCTCCCGCTGTCTCCCATGCCAAATTGTTTGTCCTTGTAGGGTTTTCTTTCTCAGAGTTGGGAGCATTTTCTTTGCTCTTCGCCTGTATAGGTGTAACTTCATCTGTGTTTACATGATTCTTAACAATATTTCCAGATCCACTTGTCTGTGCTGGAGTACCAGATTTCCCAGGTGGAGATGGTAGTGGTGATACTGGGCGCCCAGCCTTCAGAGAGGCAGTTGAAGCCCCTCCGGATTTATAGGTTGATTTAGGGGGGCCACCAACTGCAATTGATGAAATAAAAGTTCCATATAATATTAAAGACAAAGACAAAGACTCCTGACTATAAGAAAGTAAAATGTTAAAAATCTTATTGTAAAATGAAAATTTTTTACAGTGACAATCCACTATAAAAATAAATCCATTAACTTACTTTGAAGGGTTTCCACTTTCGGCTTTTTGAACGGGGGTTCTTTCTTTTGTTTATATGACTTCCACGTATTAGCTGAAAACAAGGAACAAAAGTTATATACACTGTAATCACCCTTCCAGATTGCCATCATCATTAGAATGCATATCAAAACTTCAAAAAGCAACACTAGCAGATAAGAATAAATAAAGCACCATCTTCTAAAACCTTATTGCACTACACTTGAAAATTGCTAGCCGTATCAGTTTGGACACTATAATACCATATTGACTGCTCATCAATTTTCATAATCTAACTTCAATGTTCAATCCAGTCATTTAGTAAATAATGAACCATGCAAAGCATCTAGTCTGAAGCATAACACCATCAAGAAGGGTTTGTCTTATTAAATGGTCTCTGTAAATATCAGCAGAGGCAACCAAAAGACTGCAATTATAACAAATAATGCAAATATCACAAGAAAAATGATTACCCTCAACAGCAGCTAATTGCTTAATTTGACTCTTCATTGATGGATTCCCATGGTCTAGCACAATGGCTCTGCACAACCAAAAGGTATTACAATAGGAAATTATATCTGACAGGTGCAAGTAAAAATACAAAATTATTCAAAGGTATCATTACAACAACTAACATCCTGATAATGCCAGCACGCTAAAGATTGAAAAACCATCAAGGATGTTAAAATACTTAGAATCAGATTAACAAACAACTGCAACTGCATTAACTGGAGTTTTTTCTATTAAAAGAGGGAACTTAGCTTGGTTAATCATCAGGGTAAGAGATCTAATTTTCACAAGAAAAATTGCTTAGAGCATCTGAGCAAGACAGTTGGACAATTGGTTAGCACCATATCATATGTTTAAACTACAAAGATATATATCATCTATCATCCATGGAGCAATTGAAATTAACATAGTAGCCAAACCATGAACAGGCAACCCAGGTAGAAATGTTACTGCCAAACACTAGATGTCAGACAAACTAAAACCTCCGAGACAAACTAATCACACAGATAACTTGATTTTCACAATATACAGTTCCACAAAATAAAAAGCATCTTTCAAATATTTTACACAATATACACATATGAAATCAAGTTTAAAATACAACATTGTGAAAATGCCAGGCTGTTTTATGACTAAACAACTACAGGAAATAAAAAGCATCTTAGTAATATTAGTAATATACTTTCGTGATTTATGCTTCCGTTCAGCTTCCACTGACCGCATCTTGACATGATTTGTAGTCGACTCGTCCAATATACGTTGAACATTCAACTTGCGCCAGGCACACCCAGATTCAACAAGCAAACCGTTTCCATCTTCAGCACTTTGACGTTCTTCATATATGTCACAGAGGTCACCAAACTCCCGAGACCATGTAAATCTGAACTCTTTACCACTTACATCAATAACCTGATGCCATGATTAACCATTTAAAGCTAAGTCACCAGGGAATTGATAGGCCCCAACAGTATATAAAACACAACTTCAGTTACCACATGCCCAGTACATTACAAGGAAATCTAACACAATTTTTTTAACCTGTAACTCCATTAGACACCATATATATAACCATACAGTGTTTTCCTCTTCTGTGGCAAGAAAATGAGCAGTCAGTGGTGAGCCAACATTGAAACCAAATGTCATAAAATGGAAGAGGGAAGAAGCAAAACCAAACGAAGGAAAAACTGTCAAAGCAAGACCAAACAAGCTTCAAAAATTACACATATCAAAGGGATAATCTAATCCTAACCTACATGAAATCATTTGTCTAATACGAGCATTTAAATAGGTTAAAGATATTATCCTGTTCTGGCTACAAAAGGTGTAATGCTGTGGTCAAGTATTCAGCAATAATTGATACTGAAATCAAATGTCATAAAATGGAAGAGGAAGTGATGAACTGACTTTTATCAATTCATAAATGCTTAGGTTTTGCTAGTTTTGAGCATGTTTTTATCAAATGGATACTTATTTTGTTTTGGTTTTGTGTAGGTTGGAAACTCGTGGAATCATTAAAGTTCTGGATTATTTTTGAAGGTTCTTTGAAGCTCAACTGAAGGCCATTTGTTGTTGTTATGAAGGGAGGAAGATGATGACTCCAAGTACAGGGGTTGATTGAAGCTCGAAAACGGACAGCATTGCTTGTTTAGACCATATCTCAAGTTGTAAATATTGGATTGAGGTGATTCCAAAGGCTATGAAAAGCTAGACGAATTATCTACAACAATAACAATGGGCACCAAGTCAGAATCTGAGCTGCAGCTGAATCTTCAGCCAGGCAAATGCCTAGTGCTGCAGCGAGCTTTTGGTCCACTGCAATGCCAGAAAATCTAGTGTTTGGCTGCTGCAGCGGCGACACCTGGGTCTCTCTCATTTTTTAGCCCTAATTCTCTCTATATATAAAGGGGCCTTTTGGGGATTAGGAGTGGAACTTTGGAGACACCAAAAACAAAGCCAAAACCTTGATTTCCACACTTGGAGACTTGAAGAATCATAAAAGAAGGAAGATTGAAGAGAATACATCTAGAATTTCACTTCTTTTTCCCTATCTTTTGTGTATTATTTTTTTCAACTTATGGCTTCTATGAACTTGAGTTTGCTTGACTTTATAATTATGTTATGCTAAACATATTTTCTGGAGAATTGATGTAATCTAAGCCTTGCATGATGTATGAAATACTTTTTTTAATTGATTCTAATATATATCATTTGAGTTTATTTGTATTGTCTTATGCTTAATGGTTTTGAATCATTGGCCAAGATTTGATTGTTCATAAACCTAAGATTAGGCATTCGAGAGAGATAATATTAGGTTTGATTGCTGATAATACAACTTAGGGAATTAATTAGTTGAGAAACTATTACCCTTTGAAGACTTCTTAAGAGTATTAACTAGTTAATGCATCTTTAATTTTAAGCTTCAGATAGAGATAACAAGGTTTGGTTTTAGAGGTAGAATTTGACTACGCATTCAAGAGAGGTAGTCAATAACATATAATTCTCGTTTTATAAATCCGGATTAGATTCAATTATGAGATTGCATGGATAATATCATCAAGGCTAAATAAAGTCAATTCTCTAGACACCATTAGAATCAAGGTTTCCAAGCTCTTGTGTCTGTACCCATCTTATTTAATTAATTGTAATTAGTTGTTAATTTAGAATTAGTAATCATATTGTTAAAATTTTTTGGATAAAATTGATATTGCTTCAACCTTAGTAATTAGCTTAATTAACCAACTTCCTAGTGGACCAACAACCCTCACTTATCACTTAATAAAACTTAGTACCATACACTTGCAGAATATAAATTCAGCACTTGTTGTGCGTGCAAACAGGAAGAAGAAAAACTGTCAAACCAAGACTAAACATGCTTCAAAAAGGGATTCTTTAACCCCAACCAAACCACCACAACACCAGCAGTGGCCCAGTTTCCACAATTTGACAGACTTCACTGTTGCCAAGTGCCACTTCTGACATGCTTCCGCATGTTACAGTCCCTCTCCATGAATGATGGAGGTTTGCTTAGTTCCCTCATACATTCGTATGGGATCTAGTTCCTTTATCTATTCATTGTAGTGCTCTCTGATCTACCATTTACTATTTAAAATATCAATTGATCAACTATAGGCAGACCAGGATCTATTTTTCTCTCTCTTCTCCAGTTTCTGAAACTACTTTTCTACCATACTGAGTGTGCAAAAGAATAGAAGAAAGAGAAGAAACTATATTATTACTCATTAAAGCAAGAAAACCGACATTTCCACAAGAAATGGCCATGGTTAAACAAAATTAGGCAATATCTTATAAAACTAAACCACAAAACTTACTTTTACATAATATATTCATAACTACACAGTAAATTACACCAAGATAAAACTAAATCAAGAAACTCGAATTTCTGCAAACAGATTCACAATTGACCAAAACTGTACTACACTACTACAGAGATAAACACAAACGACAAAACTCAAGTTTCGACTTTTATTATTCAGATGAATCAAAATTAAACCATACAGAAATAAAATTAAACCAAAACACCATAATTCCACTAAGATAATTCACAATCAATAGAAAAACAAACAAGAAAAAAAAGAAAGAAGACAACCAAAAACCAATTGACAAAATAACAAGAAACAAATACCCACAACAAAATTCCTTTATCGACCATAGAAATCAAGCTCTCATTCACTTAAATAAACAAATTTAATAAAGAAAAAACTCACGTTTCCATTTGGGTTGTGCCCCGTTGAATCAAACTTAATCCTGGCTGCCCTTCCTTGGTTCTCTACCTTCTTAATCTCCTCCACCAAATCCGGCGCCAGCCTTATAATCATGGCGAAAGCCAAAGGATTATTCCCAGAAACAAGGTTAAACGTCTCCTCAACCGCCTTAGACCCACCCGCAGAGGCGCCACTGCCCATTCCCGCCGCTCGGCTGCGAGCAGCTGAAGACCCCAGAGAGAGCCGATTGGATGACGGTGGCCCGCTGAGCCGGTGCGTTGGTGGCGGTGGAAATGAGTTACGCTTGTTAGGAACGCCTGCTCGACCGCCGCCGCGGCCAAGCTTCGACCCTCCGTACATAGTGTTGCTCAATTAAATTCTTTTGCTTTGAACGAACATACACAAATTCGCAACAAATTTATATGTTATGTATAAACATATATATATGTGTTTGTGTTAAGAAATGAAATTGAAAGCAGAATCTAAATCCTGTGTGTTATGATTCTTTTGATCCCCTTTTGTTTAATTTGTGCCCATCCTTCTTCTTGTTCTGTTTTTTAAATAATGCATGCCGAGTGTCAGCAAATTGTCCGGGTATACAGTAATATTTCACATTTAATAACATTCGAGACCATAACTTTCAAAATTTTCACAAAAAATCATAATTTTGTATATTATATCAAATAGGTCCCATTTTCTTTAGAGCGATTAAATTATCTTTCTGATGTTTGATTTTATTTAAATGATTTTAATATATATTAGAACAAATTATATATTTAGTTCTTTATTATAAACACATAAAAATAAGAAAATCCTTTTTATATTCACCATATTTGAATTATTTTTTTAGTTTTTAAAATTCAATAAATAAATATTTGAAAATTTTGTAACCAATTAAGTAAAAATTAATAATAATTATAACATTCTTTTATTTAATTGCTACAATTTTACCAATTCCATTAAATAATATGTGATTTCAATTGTTTTGCATTTTAATTTAATTCAATTGTTTTGTAATTTAATTAATAAATTTTTTTTGGATAAGATAGAAGACCAAATTATATTTTAGATATCTAAATCTCACACCCAAATAAGAAATTCTTCATATTGTTTGGACTATTACTGAAGAGTATCATTGCAAAATTATTTTTACAACCATTCATGTCATATCAAGCAATCACATATCATATAAATAATTATAAATAAGATAAAATTAATTTTTTCTGAAAAATAAAGAGGAAAAAATAATGAATTGATATAAGGGAAAAAAAAAGATATAATACACACACCCATTGATATATTATTATGCTCGTTTGTTTAACAAAACTATATATATTATCAATGTATTTTTTCTACTTATTATCGTAGTTTAATTTAAAAAAAAAGATTATAAATATAAAATTATATTAAATAAATATATGAATGGTATAGTGTACCATTTTTATTTTCTTCACAAAATATGACTGATGTTATATATTGGCATTTTAAAGGTTTATGGAATATTTTAACATAATTTATTCAATAAAATCACTAATAAATATTAATTTTTTTCTTAAATTCTGATTAGATCCTTCGAATTGTTAAGACGATACTAAATTGGGCTGTGTTTAGTATTATAAGCCCTCTCATCATAAACATGCACTTATTCACAACTTTTGTAAAGGCAATGGGTAGGCTCAGGATGATAAAGGGTTAAGTCACCTTGTGAGTTGCACCCTTTAAGGATAGTTTTTAGAATTTAAGATAAAATTTTATAATTTAAAGAAAAATTTTTAATGTTCTACCTAAACTTAATAAAATAAGACGAATGTCATAAATTATTATTTTATTACTTTACATACTATTTTGTTGCAATTTTATTAAAAAAAATATTTAGATAAAAGCTTTTACAACATACGACATGTTAATTTTAGAATTCACTAATAGAAAAAGAATATAATATGTATTAATAGAGAGTGACTCCAAAAAATTTTAGGTTTAGTTACCTCACTTTGTATAAAAATTATTATTTTTCACAAATAAAATTAGGTTTTAATTTAATTTAAAAAAAGAAAAAAATATGTAAATAACATGATAAAAACTCTAGTTGAGGTACATGAAAAATTTTCTCCACCACATTAACATTATTGCAAGATTTATTATTTAATATAAAAAATTATTAGAAATTTCTTGTATTAACAAAATGTTTAATAAATTTCACAACTAATATATCTCTATTTAAGAATATTTTTAATAGATTAAATAAGTAGTTTCAACAAGTAAAACATTTGAATTTTTTTTTCTTACTATCAAATGAGTCGCAGTCTCTAGCAAAATGACTCAAGTACCCGTCAGTGAAGGCGTATATTACTGCAAATTTATCAATAATTTAAGGGTAATTTAGTAATTTCAAGAGGGATAGAACCTATGTCGTAAAATTGAAATGTATGTCATTTTATGTAAAATTTTAAAAATATAGGCACTGAGATGATATTACTCAAACAAGCCGTGCGGCGAGACATCCAAACGCGTCGTCGCGGGTTCATGTTCGGGGCGACTTTGTCATCACCATATATACCAAAATCTCTGATTTCCCATCGTGCAAATTAAACAAAAATCAAAACAGAACTATTCACAAACGCGCAAACGCATTCTCTCGATTTGTATAAAAGCTCTTCAATCATGCTCACAGGCTTGACTTAAACTTTCAACCTCGGCTTTATCACATTGGCAAGCTCTAATTAATTTGATTTGCTTATTATTATTATTATTATTATTTTTTTAATAATGGAACTGTTGAAACTTGATTTTTATGCTCTAGTTTGAATTTCGTGAACTGGGTTGTTTGTGATGACCGTTTTTCTGTTTGGGTTTCTTCATAATTTTTTGATCAATGCATACGTTTAGACCTTTATATAGATGTTGGACATAAGCACAATGACAAACTTCAATTAATTTGATTTGCTCATATTTTTTTGTCGTTGTTTTTCATGCATAAATTGATGGAACAGCCGATGCTCGATTTTGTAGGCTCTATTTTGGATTTCGTGAACTGGGTTATTGGCGATGACCCTTTTTTCTATATGGATTGTTCATTGTGTTTTCATCAATGAAAATTTTTAGAGCTTGAAATATTGATTTTTGACGTTGATTTCAACTTTTTGAGCTGTGGCCTCTCTTGGAAATTTAGTGAGGTAGGTCATCGGTGCATTATCAGTGATAAATTGTTTTTAATTTGTATTTGCTCCAAAGCGAATAAATTTTTTGATACTTGAACCTTCCATAATTTTCTTGTAGTGTTTCTAATTTAGTGAACTGAGATATGGAAGCTTAGTACTATTTTACACAGGATGCTTGGCTTTTTTGCTGAAGAATAGACATTAGATGAGCAGAGGAAGATTGCTTTTGCTTTCCTAGTTTTATTCGTGAACTGGTAATGGTGCTTAATGTTTATATTTCGCTTTATCTTTTTACTCTGGAAGGTTACAGTTAGAAGTTTTATTTTATGATATGGTCTCTGTTTACAGTAATTTACATTTGTAATGGTCATTAGAAGATTGTGCCTTTTATATTATAACCCTTTCTCTAATTGTAATGAAGCATGATCTAATGGTTCTTAGTTAAAATACTTGATGCATTGTTCTTGCAGGAATTTTGTTGACAATTTTGCTGCATATTTACTGTGAGTGTGAAATGGAAAAAGGAGGTCTTTTCAAATGTGGAAATTGACATAACCAGCCCCCTTATGTTTTCAAGTGTCAATTGTATGATCCAACCGGAGTACCACCTGAAAGGCTGAAGATAATGGTAAAGGGTGGTTTATTGAAGGTAATGATTTTATGGTATCTAAGCTTAATTGGTTGCATAATCAGTTCATGACCTGTGTAACTACCTAGTTCATGGCTTTGTAATTGTAATATCGTGGATTGTTTGAGTGTACCTTTACTGAAGGTGGACAGCAAACTTATAACTTTATTTTTGTGAGAATGCAGGATGATTCAGATTGGTTGATGTTAGGAGTGAAGCAGGTAAATGTCTATTACTGAGTGAATGTAATTTTAGTCGTAATGTGGGGCAAACTTATATTTTTCATTTTTCTGAGGTCAAAGATTGATGATGATGGGAGCAGCTGATGAGATTGTAAAGGCTCCTGAGAAGGGACCTTTTTATTGTGGAAGATCTTCTTGATGAACAACAATTGGTGTCACTGGTAATTTCTATGTTTTTCATTACTTGTAATCACATCTTACCCTCTTGTCTTTTCCATTTCAGAGTTTTTTCTCTTTTGATTTGACTAAACCATGTCAATGCAATTTTTTTTTTTATAAGTATATTTTTAGTTGCAGTTGGTGATATGTTGTGTCATTTGATCCCCTTGTATAACTGTCTTGTGTTAAATAACAACTTCAATCTCATGATTGACATGATAGTTAGCCCTTGTGCATTTTCCTAGCGTTGGCAACCATGTCCTTTTTATTTTGCATGTATTCTGTAGCTTGTGCTAATCATACTTGCACTTAGACTTTAGCTGGCATGAACTTGTTTAACTAAACTGAAATTTACGGAGAAACATATCGTCTTCCAAGCATTGGAAACCACACTGAGCAACTGCCAAGCTAGACATGTGTTTCCTGGCCCAGCCAAGACAATGCTAGCCTGTGCAATTCTTTAGAATTGAGAAGTCTTGGAGACAGTGTGATCTTCTGGCTCCTTGCTAATAATGCTGCCACAGTTCTTACTTTTGGTGTAATTGCTCTGGCGGACATTTAGTGTTTTTTAGGGTAAAGAGGATAGAAGGATTCCTCTAAAGAAAGCAGAAGAAGGAAAAAAGAAAAAGAAGAAGGAAATATGACAAAGGAAAAAAGGATGAAGAGAAAGAGAGAATTGAAAGCTCCTTTGACACTTAATGTGTTGGAATAAGTCATTTTCAGAGCAGCAATGCTGATTGAGTGTGCTTATCCAACCTTGTGTTCTTTTTTTTTTTTCTTTTTCTTTTTCGTTGTTCTCTTTCTATTA
>JAWDEX010000011.1:1491000-1528062 GCA_035221805.1 Trichilia hirta | reverse complement strand
AAGACGAAGGATAAGATATCAAAGGTGCATGACTTCACATGTCGAAGGTACTAACCTTTTTTGTTTTGATTTTACAAAAATATCGAGAAAAGATCAGTGCCCTTTAGTTTTAGGGCGTCTCATTAACAATCAGGGGAGCTGAGAGAGGTCAACTATCGCCTCCCCTACCTCAACACTGACAGAAAGCTCCTAAGCCTTCCCTAAAGGACAAAGGTAAAGCTCTCGTATCTCCTCAGGATATCTCAGACAGCAGCGATAACCCTTCTCGATTGACAAGAAAGAGACCCAGAACTAGGAAGGATCAAGAGAAATTACTAAGTAGCACCATTTATGTCGTTCGCGCCAGCTAATCCAGCTCGACAAATGTCTCGAGCTTAAGCCAACGAGCTTTGACCCAATCCTCCAGGGTCTTAATGCCAGTGATTCCTCATCACCTTCCACTACCCTATTTTCAAATGCCAGAGTTAGAGCTCTCCGATATTAGTGAGGATAAGAGGCCAATGGTGGCGTGGCTCCTGCCCCTCATTAAAGCTATAGTTTCTCTAGTGGACAAGATAATTGATGAGGAGGTGGGAAACCTCACCCTCGAGGTGGTAATAAACTACGTGAGGGACTCCTTAGTAATGGTAGGTCATTCCTGATCTAGTCTTTTCCTTCTTTTCTTTAGGCTTACATGTCTAACGGCTGTCTATATAAATCGTCCACGTGCTCTCCCGACAGCAAGAGCAGATGAAGTTCCATATTTAAGGTGCGACTGCCCAAGGCCAGGAGAATAAACGGCTAAAAAAAGAAATCCTCAGCCTAAATAAAAAGCTGAAAAGGGATCATCAAAGATGGGCTAAGATCAAAGAGGACCTGAAGAAGAGGGTCACGATTGCCAAGTTTAGGATGGCAGATTCAGATCGAAAAATTTTACAGCTGAAGAACGACTTGGACTCGCTGAGAAAGATAAACGACAAATCTTTCGACTTACTTCATAGCAGAAAAAGTGCCATCCGAGAACTCTGGAAGAAGGCTGAAAGGTTGAAAATGGATGTGTCCTCTCGGAATAAGGAGTTACTGAAGGCAAAAGCCACCATAAGAAAACTTTAGGCTGACCTTCACTCTATCAATAACCAAGCCCACAATCAATACGAAGAAGGCGTATTATTCAGACTCAAGAATATAAGTATGCTGGTTGAGAAATGCTTATCTGAGGTGGACTTCAACTGGCTCTTCGCAGAGTTAGGTGTAGAGAGGCTACATGATAAAGCAACTCCCAAGATAAGGGCTGAGCCTAACACAAAGACTCCTGTGGCAGCAAGGAATGTGCCACAAACTCAGGGTCTTACCAAAGTGCCTCCACCCGTCTCTGGTGATCCCCTAATAAGCAGTAGCCGCAAGCCTCTCTTGCAGCTGCTCAGCTCTCGAACTCTGGCAATACTGGGACAGGTGAATCGTCTGTTGCTAACGAAAATCTTGGCTCCTCGGGTCAAAAACACCCGGAGCCATAATTATGATTTTTTTTTTTTTTGCATGTACTTTATTATTTCTCTCTATATACTAGATAATCAAAATACTTTGTTTCTAGATTTGCCGTTGTCACTACTTACTTATGAATGGAAAATTTTCACTCACATCTATAACAGTTTGTCTTATGAATGGTGCAGATGTTTTAACTAATAGCAAACAAATAACATACGCTTCATATTTAAACTTTCTCGTCCACTAATCGCCTATTTGGTTCATATAATACTGATGAAAGTAGTAAACATATAAAGAAAAATTTTACCAAGTCCGAATAAAAAAATGATCATTATTTATCGATCTAAACTATATAATGATAAGTAGATAAATTATCGATCCTGTATTGAGTAGTACTGAATTGTACGTAGATGAAATCGCTTAGCTGAGTCACAAATTATAAAATCACAAGTAGATAAAATTACTGAGCCGAGTCATTTATCATAGAATCACAAATAGATAGAATATCTAATCTAAGTCGAGATAATGTAGAATCACAAGTATATAAAATTGTGGATCCGAGTCGAATAATGTAGAATCACATGTAGATAAAATTATCGATCCAAGTCGAATAATGTAGAATTACATGTAGATAAAATTGTAGATTCGAGTTGAATAACGTAAAATACAAGTAGATAAAATTATCGATTTAAGTCGCATATCGTAGAATCACAAGTAGATAAAATATCTGATTTGAGTCAAGGTAACATAGAATCACATTTAGATAAAATTGTTGATTCGAGTCGAATAACTTAAAATTACATATAGATCAAATATCTGATTCGAGTCGAATTAATGTAGAAATATAAGTAGATCAAATATCCGATCCGAGTTAAAAGAGCGACCGTAAAGGCACTAGGCATTAATGGTGATAGGATTTGTAGCCCTACTACTGTGTTGAAATAATTCAAGGTATAATATTCTTCATATTTTCAATTAATTACAGACAATCGCAACAAAGCGAAAGGTGAACATATCAAAACCGATATTAAAGTAGTGATCAAAGGATCTGTAATTCTGCTCGGGACATGCTATCATTAGAGGTAGTACAATTTTAATAGCTCGGTATTCTATAGCTTTTTAACACTTCACCTGTCAGGATACTGTAACTTGTAGACCCTGGGTTGTCTTATGTCTATAATTCAATATGGTCCTTCCCAATTTGGCGCCAATGCACCATTACCTGCCAGGTGAGTGCTAGCTCTAGCTTTCTTGACAATCAGGTCTCCTATACGAAACTTTCGGGGTCGGACTTTATCATTGTAGTGACGAGCCACTTTTCTTTGGTATTCAACTGTTCTTATCACGGCTAACTCTCACTATTTCTCCAATAGATCCAAATCAAGTCGCCTTGAATGCTCATTATGTAGTTTGTCAAAATGTGAGACGCCAAAACTCAGAGTTCCTATCTTAACAGGCATAACAGCTTTAATGTCGTAGGTGAGATTAAAGGGGATTTCGCCTGTAGTTGTCTTTGGAGTCGTCTTTAGAGGTCAGAGAACCTATGACAATTTTTCCACCCATACCCCTTTATAGTCTCCAAGTTTCTTCTTTAGTAGCTGTTAATTAATTTGTTGCCAGCCTCAACTTGCTCGTTAGACTTGGGATGTGCAGGAGAGGCAAAGCATAAGTCAATTTGCAGCTTGCTTCAAAAACTTCGAAAGTTGGCATTGTCAAACTGCTTTCCATTATCTGTTATTATGATTCTTAGAATACCGAAGCGGTAAATCAAATAATTTCTCACGAATGCCATTGTTTTCTTCTCGATTATTGTAGCTAATAGCTCAGCTTCTATCCATTTCATAAAGTATTCTATAGCGACTATGATGAATATCATCTGGGCTCGCCCCGTGGGTAGTGGGCCAATCAGATCTAATCTTCATTGCGTAAACAACCAGGGGCTTGTCAAAGTGGTAAGTTTTTCTGGTGGTTGGCTAATTGCAGTACCGTACATCTGATAATTCGGGCAGTTTCTCATTGTGCTGACTGCGTCTCTGAGTAGTATAGGCCAATAATATTCCTATCTCAAAATTTTGTAAGTTAGGGCTCGTTCACCCCCATAATCGCCACAAGAATCCTCGTGGACTTCTTTCAATACCAATTTCGTGTCATTCTTTTTCAGGCAACTTAAATATAGCGAGCCATAGCCACGTCAATAAAGGACACCATTAATTATGCTATATCGGGCCACCTAATTTCTGACTTTATGAGCCTGATTTTTGTCTTCTAGCAACTTCCCTTCTTGCAGATATAATTTCAAAGGAGTTATCAATGAGAAACCTTTTGATACCGTAAGCAACTGCCCTGAGTAAATGTTCTCATCTATGCTTTTTCTAGCCAATACGGCCACTGGTATGATCCCAGAGGCCTTTTTTATGAATGTGGATGCCAGTTTAGACAAGACATTGGCTTGGTCATTTTCTGTTCGGAAGATTTGCTCTGCTTTGAATTGTCGAAACTTCTTCATTTGTTCAGTAACCAGTATGAGGTAACGCTGCATATTTACTTCGACTACATGGAATTGACCATTTACTTGTTGTATCATGAGTTGTGAGTCCTCTTATACTTTTACACTGTCAGCACTTAGTAAAAGAGCCATTCGTAAACCAGCTAGCAAGGCTTCATACTCTGCCTCATTATTAGTGGCTGAAAACTCGAATCGGAGCACTCTCATAATTTTGTCACCCTCGAGACTTACAAAGATAACTCCGGCTCTGGAGCCTTGGGCATTAAAGGCCCCATCGACAAAGATTTTCTAAGGACGGGTCAGGCTTGACACTCGTACCTCTTTATTGCTCATGTCATAAGGTCTTACGACTAGCAAGGTTTTTGAAATAGTGTGTTCGACAGTGAAATCCGCTATAACCTGTCTTTTGATGGCTTTTCATAGTTTGAAATCTATGTTGAATTCACTTAGCTCGACGCACTACTTTACTAACCTTTCTGAAAGCTCGAGTTGGTACAAAATATGCCTGAAAGGCTGGTCGGTGATGACGACATCTTAGTGGGCTTGGAAATATGGACACAACTTTCTCGATGCGATAACTAGGGGAAGTACCAACTTTTCGGGGTTCGAATAGCTAGTTTTTGCATCAGAGAAAGACTTGCTCACATAATGAATTAACTTTTATACCTTGTTACTGTCTTTCTTAGTCAGGTGACACTGATGGCGTGGTCATTGATGGCCAGATATAGGTAAAGAGTATCCCCAAGCTCCTCGAGTCTCTTCTCAGGAAAGGTTTTTTTTTCATTCTGCTCAGGACGATTCACCTTTTCCTCTTGCTTCCTTAGGAATACTTGGTCTTCAATATCTATTTTATCAAAAAGCTCCCTTTGGATGACCTCATAGGTGGTGATTGATCACTTATTTATAATATACCATCCTTTCTTCACTCGAAATCCCCTCTTCGATCCTTTTATTACAAGTGGGTGGTGAAAAGCCCCTAACTGTATCATTTCTTCATGATACCTCGACATAAAACTTCAAAGGCTTTTAATGGAGTCCTTCTGTAATAAGAAGAGGGCGTTTGCACTACAGGTAGTTTCCATGGCGCTTCAGAACTCTTTCACAAAATTTTGGCCTAATTGCTAAAAGCTTTTGAAAGTACCCTTCAGGAAGCTCCGGGACCACACCCTAGGCTATCCTTCCAAAGTCAGGGAGAACAATCGACACATCTGAAGCTCGCTCAGTCCCTGAATATGCATTATTTTTCTGAAAGTGTCCAAATGCAGTGTGGGGTCGGTCTTTTTATTATAGGGCGTGATTTACGGCATTTTAAATTTTTTTAAAGATGGTTAGCTCCAGCATATTCTTGGTAAAAGGGGAATCACCGCATCTTTTTATTTCAGATTTTTTGTCTATGCTCCTTAACAGACTCATTCTTATTCCTTCAATCCTAATTTTCTCCAGTATTTTTCTGATACAAGTTTCGATCATCTGTGGATTCGCAAGTCGAACACTGTAGTCTCGAGATTTGATCTCATTGAGTTAAGATGGCAGGTATACTTGGGTATGGTTGGGGGGGTTGGGTTTATTTTAGGGCTACACGGAGTAACAAACATCATTAGTTCATCACTAGCATGCATTCTTTTCTCGTCGTGGAAATCTGCTTTACCCTCCCCTTTTTTTAGGCTGGTAAAGCGAGTGTTTTTGGTAGCAGCTCCACTAGTTGGGTTATGGTCCCTTGCCTCTGAGGTTTTTAGCACGATTTGGTGCTGTCTTTTATATTCTTGTCGCTGCACCAATGCCCTCAGCCTTGCCGCTTGCTTTTTTAGCTGTTGATTCTTATGTTTCAGTTTGATAATCTTTCAACCATCAATCTCTCTTACACTTTTAGGCTCTGTCGGCCTTCCTTTCATCTGTCAGGACTCATATCCCTTGGCTCTTATAGTAGCTCGACTAGCTGGACCATCAATATAGTGAGCCTGCACATTATTTTTATTGGATGATTCTGTAGTGGTTCCCTTTTCGCCAGTACGAGGAGGATTCCCAACTTTTTTCTTCGCACTTTCCTAGAGAGACGACTGCGAGTGATCTCTGCCATGTCTATATGAAATACTTTTCAAACTTCTTATTCAGGCTTTTTGCTTGTTTTTCACAGATTGCTCCAACTATTAATGCCTAAATTTTTCAGGGACGAAAAACTCAGCACACCACACAGGTTTACTGTTGTGATTGATGTAGAACCTCCTCAGGGACTACCTAAAATCACAAAAAAACGAGATAGGAGTGAAGCCGAATTATCAACGAGTAAACTCAAGTTAGTGGACTATGTAAGACCAAGTGAAAAGAGAGAGAATATAAGTGTTTGAGTGTTTTACAGATTCGAAAGGCTGGGCTTAGAATATATTTGTGAGTAACAATCTCTCTCTCTTAACCATTCAAAGATGGTCCTCCTAAGAAATTCCCTCGAAAAGAATCCTCCTTCATGTATTGCTTTCATCATTTATAAGGTTTTTGCACGTATGAGCATCGAAGAACGGGAGTTTGATTAAACAGGAGTAGGTATGGTGGTTGGGTTAATCTTTTCACTACATTTTTATATTAGATCTGAAGTAATAATGAGTGTCTGCAACTTACAAGGCATGACATATCCTAACGTGATGAAACGCTTGAACAGTTACTTGAGCAGAGTATATATCGATCCTATTCAAAACTCCTGTTTTTAAAATAAAGGCATTGAGTCACTTCGATAATCAAGACGGGTGTCGAGATACTGAGGCAACCAGAGTCGGGTCAGGTCACTTGTTTAATAACAACTGGGATCGAAAAACTTTCAGCTGGACAAGTCTCGGATCGATAAAAGTCATCACAAACTCCACTTTTAACTCAAAATTTTAAAGCATTAGATATATAAGTTCATTTTACTTATATATCACTTACTTATCTTGTAACTCTTAAGTGTAAGATTTTTTTATTTCACACACTCACACTTGATATTTCAACATAAGAAAGGATTGGCCAAAGATTGTTCACATTCCTAACTTTCTAATATGACGGCCATATTATACGATCACATAGCTTATGCCTTAAGGTGCATAGGTTCAGTTTACTTATGTATTACTTACTTGCCTTGTAACTTTTCAACATGAAATTCTTTTACTTCATACACACTCACACTTGACATTTTAACATAAGAGAGAATTGGCCAAAGATCACTCACATTTCTAGCATTCAAATATAAGGGCCATGTTATACAATTACACAACCTTCAAGTACTCTCAATGCAAATATGCTTTGTTAGATAATGGTTTAATGAAAAATAGTCTTTTTATGCACATAGGAATCATATCAAATGGAAGCAAAATGTATAATGAAAATTTTCGAAGCTTTAATTTTGTTTTATTATGTATTGTAGGAATTGGTTTCATAAATATTGGCTAAAGGATTTTTGTTCATTATCACATGTTCGAAATATTTTTAATTCGGTTTATGGTTATTAATATAAATTACATCTATAAATTTACT
Organism: Trichilia hirta; assembly: GCA_035221805.1. Taxonomy (NCBI): domain Eukaryota; kingdom Viridiplantae; phylum Streptophyta; class Magnoliopsida; order Sapindales; family Meliaceae; genus Trichilia; species Trichilia hirta. Next base: position 1,520,591 of record JAWDEX010000011.1, on the reverse strand, counting down.
TTGAGTAATTACAAAAAATATGATACAATCTACCAAAATTAGACTCTGTAAGGCCATAAAAATAGGAGAATAGGAGAATGCTAGAAGGTACAAAATGTGCTATGATGAAGATGATTTGTTTTCTATGATGAAGATGAAGACAAAGTGATGATCGTTTCAAATTGAACCCTTAGGTAATTAATTTCTTCTCATTCTCATTTGTATGAGCACCCTTTTCTTACTTTACTTATGGAGAATGATTCAAATTTTAAGCTAGAAACAAAGCATTCAATCGAATGAATTTTATGATTTGGCAGAATGGATTGATGAATGAAATAAGTCAAAAATTTTGGGATAAACTTGGTGCCACAAGTCGAGCAATTTGGTTGACTGGATAGGTAAAATTTTGAATTTGACTAAAGTTGACTTTCAAATACTTGCGTGATTTTAATTAAGATTTATTTTCTATATAAGTTAGACGTTTTCTAGTTTAAAAGAGTAACACTTAAACATTTTCAAGAATTGAGAAAAGTATTTTAGAGCATCCTAGAGCCGTTAAAATGTCTTATGAACATAAAATTGACAGAGAAAGTGTGGTTATTCTAAGAAACTATACTTAATCTTATATTCTTTGAAATTTCTAATTAATACACAATCTTCTTCTCTAAGATTCTAGTATGCTTATGCAGTTTAGTTGTTTGTTTAGATTATTATAAATTAATTTGTCTTGTGGTTGGTTGTTCTTTGGTTATTTTTTAAGCATGTTTTTGATTTTAATAAAAGAATCAATATTTTGCTAAGATTCTTTGGTTGGCACTTTTCTCAATATTACTTTTAATTATTGATTAAGCTTGCTCATTATCCGAATGTTTTTAGGCTTTAAAATATAGTTTGGATGCTGATTAAAGTTACCTAAGATATCAATCCTCGTGTTCTTCTCCTAGCAAAGAAGTAGCTCCATAATCACCTTGTTAAGGTACTTTGTTTAACAAAGTTTTGTAGAACAAGAATATACGTTTTGTGCTTCTGAATTTTCTATTTATAACTTTCATTTATGCTTTCCCTTTAAGGTTCACAATGAATCCCATTTTTCATTTCATCCTTAGAATTTAAAAAAAAAAATAAAATAAAAGAAGTTGCAATTTTCATTTGTTTTTTAGTTATTCAAGCAAAAGTACAAATGAATTTTATGCATTTTTCATTTTCATTTTCATGTTCTTTGTACAAATTTCCTTTTGAATAAGAATTTTTTGAGTACTTAATCTTATTTCATATGGAGTGATTAATTGTAAATGTATATCCTATAAACTATTCGTACGATTTATTTCAAAGCTTGTGAATATTGTAATAAATAAAAGAAAAAGTTGAGAGAAAGATTGCATTAATCATTAAATCATATATTCCTTGCACTAAGATAAAGTTAATGAATTAAGTGTTGAGATATCTTAGTGTGATTATAATTCATAGCTAAAAGAATTGCTTGAGACACTTGTGAAGATATATTATCAAGTGGGTGATAAAATGATGGGATAAATAATCTTGAAATTTATAGAAAAATATTAGTAATTTGATAAATATCACATTATTTAATAAAAATATTAAAAATAAAATAAAATGTGTAGCATTCTTTGTCGAGAATATCTTATATAATGGGACTCGACAATGGATTGGATTCTAGGGGAGCTCATAATTTATTGTGAACAGAAATACAACATGAGATTAAAAATGAGAAAATTCATTGTTAATTTTATTGAAATCATCAAAAATGAATTTTATTGTGTATTTTCACAATTGCTTTACAAAATCAATCCCTAATTTTAATCAAAATGTAAATATTGAAATTAAAAGAATCATATCATAATTTTATGAACCTAAATTAATCTTGTAAATTCTATTTTCATTGCCAAAAGCATTCCACATCCACCATTATTGATGTGCTTTTTCTTAAAAATTTCAGAAACATATACGATTATATAAAAACGTAAAAAGAAAATTAAGAGAAATAGAAAAAAAAAAATTATGGCATCACATAATCTTTAAAAATTAAGTAAATTTATTGATTTGAGCACTCTTAGTGTTCAGCAGCTTAGAATTGACTCAAATAGATCCACATGATAATAAAATTAAATTTTTTTTAAAAAAAATTCTATAAATAAAAATATTTTATAGCCTGAATTGACAAAAATAAAAATGAAAAATAAAGCAAGCGTCTATTTTATAGACACCGAAAGGAAGCATATATAATTCATATATATATATATATATATTTTTTTTGAAATAACCTTGTTAAAATAAGGACAATATATTAAATAAAAAGATAAATATTAAAACCAAACAAATTATGAATTTTTTTATATAAAATAAATTGACCTAATTTTTCTTCACATAATTATGGATCAATCCAAACCAAACCAAATATTGACTATTGTAAATTGAATTTTCCAAGAAAGAGATGTATGTCCATTTATGAACCCATAAATTGTCATGCTTGTTTCTAGTGGAATCTTCCTTAGAAGCTTATTTCAAATGGTGTGCACAGAGCCTTGTCTTGAAGAAAATGATAGCAGGAGTATTTTAGAACGTAGCTCAAGTATATGTCGAGGAGAACATAGGATACATGATTCAATAAACCAATTAAAAAAATAGAAACTATGTGGTAAGTGAGCTCATAGAAAAGTCATGGTTTCTTACCCTTCAATTTTGATGGCCAAGCAAAATAGAAAACTGAAGTCGAGCAATGAAAAAGCAGCTATATATCCAATGAACCTGTATAGTTATTCCTAATTAGAGTCGAATCTTCTTGGAAGTTTAGTATTCAACTATTGTGAATGGAGACTTCTTTTACAAATACTTGGCAAACGAAAATTCAAATCTAAAATTCTAAAATGATGGATATGATCAGGACTATGTGGAGAAGACTTGCCAACAAAAACAATCTAATGGCAGGTACAAGAAAATTCGAGATATTTTTAAAAAGAAAAATTACGAGGCAGGCGGTCACTCCGAGTCAATAAAGACGCACAAGATCATGATAAAACAAGAGATAAAGATTCTGATAAAGGAAGATATTTTATACTATGAATAAATAGACCCCGGAAACTTGAAACTATAAAACGGAAAGAAGAGGTAGCATTATTCATTATAAAGCTCACGAGCAACTTCACAGCCATTAAAGCTGTGCTTAAAGATGCAGAGAACAGACAAGTGAAGGAGAATGCAGTTAGAGGTTGGTTAGATAAGCTTAATGACATTTCCTGTGCCATTCATGATGTGCTGGATGAGTGGAACACTGCAGTTTGGAAATTGCACATGAAGAAAATTGAAAATGCTTCCAACATTATGAAGAAGGTACGTTCTGCCATACCAGCTTTTAGATTTACTCTGAAGATAATTTTTCTACGTTGCCAGATTACTACCAAGATCAAAAGCTTAACTAAGATGCTAGATAATATTGCTAAGGAGAGAGATATGTTTGGTTTTAGCTTGAGAGAGAGCACTCGAGAGCTAGAACGACAAATAACAACCTCTGTTGTTGATCTATCAAAAGTTCATGGAAGAGATGAGGAGAAAGATGAAATAGTAGACTTGTTGAGTGAGAATAGTCATGGAGTGGTGACTCTCCCTATCATTTCAATTGTAGGGATGGGCGGCCTGGGGAAGACTAATCTTGCTCGCTTCGTTTATCACGATGATAGAGTGAAAACCCATTTCGATAAGAAAATTTGGGTTTGTGTCTCTGATCCATTTGATGAGATAAGGATTGCTAGAGCAATCCTTGAATCTCTAAAAGGTGATGCATCGAATCTAGTTGAATATGAAACATTACTGCATAATATACGACAGATTGTTGGCAATAAAAGGTTTCTTCTTGTCCTTGATGATGTGTGGACAGAAGATTCTAATAAATGGGAACAATTAAAAAGTTCTCGAGTGTGGTTCTCGAGAAAGTAGAATTTTGTTGACCACACGTAAGGAGAATGTCGCTCAAATAATGGGAACTACAAAAATAATCCCACTAGGAAAATTACCCAAGGAAGAATGTTGGTCATTGTTTAGTCAGGTCGCGTTCTTTGAGAGGTCCATTGAAGAGTGTAAAAAACTCGAAGGCATTAGTCGAAGGATTGTAAGCAAGTGTAATGGCTTACCTCTTGCTGTAAAGACTCTTGGGAGTATGTTGAGTCTAAAAACAAGAATTGAACAATGGCAAATTGCTTAGATAGTAAGATGTGGAGATTGGAAGAGATAGAAAAGGGACTGTTTCCCCCTCTGCTTTTGAGCTATTGTGATTTGCCCTGTAATTTGAGAAAATGCTTTGCATATTGCGCCATATTTCCAAAAGACTATAAGATAAATAAGGACAAACTGATTAAGTTATGGATGGCTCAAGGTTATTTAAGAAATAAAGACAGAGAAGATATGGAATTAGTTGGTGAAGAGTACTTTGAAAATTTATCAAAACGTTCTTCCTTTCAAGATTTTGAGACGAATGAGGAAGATGGTAGCATAACAAGTTGCAAGATGCATGATATAGTGCATGACTTCGCTCAATATGTTACAAAAAATGAATGGCTGACTGTTGAAGTCGGTAGCGTAACTGTTAGTAAAAAAGTTCGACATTTGATGATACTCCTTAAAACAAATGACTCATTCCCTATCTCTCTTTCAAATGAGGCTCGGTTGCATAGTCTTGTGATTGAATGCTATAAGGATTTTTTGACCAGTGATATTCTTTCAAAATTATTTGATAAGCTGAAATGGTTGAGGGCGATAGATTTTGATACTTTTTCTCGAACACATTATTTTCCAATCAATCAAAATAGTTCCAAGAGAGATAGGGAAACTAACACATTTGAGGTATCTTTCTTTGAAAGAATTTACAGGTGTACAAGAATTGCCATGGGAATTGTGTGGATTCTATAATCTACAAACCTTAGACATTTCTTCTTGTGTGAATCTTAAAAAACTCCCTGAAGGTCTAGGTCAGTTGATCAATCTGAAGCATTTTCTAAACATTGGGACTAATTCATTGAGTTATTTGCCAAAAGGGATGGAGAGATTAACTAGTCTTAGGACATTAGAAAAATTCCTCGTAAGTGGTAAAAGCCATGGTAGCAAAGCATGTACCTTGGAATGTTTGAAAAACTTCAAGTACCTTGAAGGATCTCTTGAAATTAGAGGACTGGGGAATGTGACAGATATTGATGAAGTTAAAAATGCAGATCTCAGGAGCAAGAGAAACCTCCTTTATTTCATATTAATTTTTTCTAAGGAGGAAAAAGAGGGAAGGCTGAATGTATTGGAGGATGAAATTGTTCTAGAAGGCTTACAACCACCTCCAAATCTAGAGAAATTGGAGATATCGCATTATGAAATCAAAATTATGGTCATTCATCAGATGGTAGCATTAACTACACTAAAGATAGTAAAGCTCCGATTTTGCAAGAACTTGGAGCGTTTGCCCCCATTAGGAAGCTTACCATCCCTTGAATCACTCTCCATTTTCTATGTGCAGAGTCTAAGAAATGTGGGCAATGAATTTTTGGGAATGCAAAGACATGATACATTCTTGTCTTCACCAGTTATTGCCTTTCCTTAACTCAAATCTCTCGAATTCAATAACATTGATGAGTGGGAAGAGTGGGATTTTAAGTTTCTGGTCGGAGAAGATGTTATAATCATGCCATGTATTCGTTCTTTGAAAGTTTATGATTGTCCCAAATTAGTGGCACTACCAGATCACATCCTTCAATCAACAACACTAGAGAAAGTGGTGTTCGAAGATTGCACTAATCTAGAAGCCCGTTATCATAAGGAGAAAGGAGATGACTGGGACAAGATCTCTCACATTCCTGACATCAGAATTGTTTCTTAGTGAAGGTTGACTCGATAACGAAATGTTAAAATTCAACCCTCAGGTAATTTCTTCTCCTCCTTTGTTTCAGCTTCTCTTTATTTGCAATCATTCAGAACCTCCTTAACCCTCATCCTCATTTATACGTGCTAAAATACGATGAAGATGGCAGAACTATATGCTGAAGGATGAGCTTTCATTCATAATAATGCCCTGCATTTGTGCAACCTAGGTGGGAAAGATATTACAGAGAATGATCCATTATTTCTATCAAACTTCTTCAGTTATTTGCTTCATTTTATGCATTGATTTATTTTGTCAAGTATATTGGCTAAGAATTTCTGATTCTCTTATTATTCGCAGCTTCTGAAATATAATTCAGAATGTTGATTAAAGTTTCTCCAGAATCATCATGCCAAGGTATTTTTGTTTCCTAAATGCATATCTATATCTATATCTATATGTGTGCGTGTGTGCGTGCGTGCTGTGTGTGATTCTAGGCTATCTCCTAATGATCAATGCTTTGTGCTGAAAGAATGTCATGGATATGGACAGAAGACTGATATAAGACTTCTTGCGTCCATAACATCCGAGTTGGACGCAGTTACGTAAAAAGAGAAAGGCTGTGAAGTTCTTAGCTAGACTGCTGCAATTGCAATTGCAATTGATCCAACATATATTTTCTCCTCTTCTCCTTTCTAATTATTTGTTATTTATAATCAGTTAAACTTCTCTATTACTCTATATTTATCCATGATTAGGAGACTGGATATTCTTCGTGGAGTGATTACGGCATGGTTTCCGAAATGGAGATTTAAATGCCTTATCAGGCGGGATGTTCCCCCATGCAAATGCCGAACCTGAAGGAGAGCAAAATGCCCGAAGACATGCAAAAATTCAGAAAGAACGGTAAAAAACCCGAGGACAAGAATGAACAAAAGAACCCGATAATAGCCAAAGTCTGGGGTTGAAGAAAACAGAAGACGAAAGGTGTGTCATGTAAAAACTTCACATGTTTCTTCCTGTCTCAGGGTTCCATGTGGTCAAGGACAGAATGAGTCAAAGGCTAGACAACTGGCATACCTCTGCACTCAAAACTTGGCCCCAAAACAGTAACAGAATCAACCCATTTTCTATTAATGGGATGAGAAACATGGCCTTAAGGAGCATTCTGAAATAAAAGGAGATAACCGCCACAACATGAAGAGTATAAAAGTGGAGGTCGGACACCATAGAAGGGGTTCACGCCATTTTGATTAACGAAATACTTAGAATCATATATCAAGAACTACAGAAACGCAGAAGTCCTCAATACATTTGATTTTTCTCTCTTTAAGTCAACAGAACAAACAACGTAAAATAATTGCATTCCTATTTTCTACTTTATTTTTTTATTGCTTTTATTTACGGCTTTCTTTATCAAGCGCATAACAATCCTACACAAAAACAAATTTTACTATTAATTAGGTTGTACAAAATCGAAGTCAACACGGGACATAGCCTTTCACGTGCCTATGAGAGGATTGACAATATTGACGATGAAGGAGATGAAGAGACTCGAATTCAACCATCAGGTAATTAATTTCTTGTCATTTTCCCTTTCAGACACATACATTTTAACTACAATCAGTCAGTCGTCTGGGCATCGTCTTTTATATTCTCATAGTGTTTGCAGGCTCTGAAAAACAGTTCGGATGTTGGTAAAAGTGGTCGAAGGCGTCGCATTCTTGAGTTCTTTTGGTAGCTACAAATTGAATACTCGAGTTCTTCTCCAAGTACTTCTCTCTGCTTTGAATAACAGATTCAGTATCATTGAGTTATAGTATTTGGTTTTACAAATTGCAGAACCAGATTCAGCTATTTGTATTCTTGAATTTTCTTTTTCATAGTTCCATGCTCTCTCTTCAAGTTCGCTGAAACCAATTTTTTCACTTCATCCTCACATCAGAAATTTTTTTTAAAAATAAAGGTAAAAAATGAAAGGCAGCATTTTCCATCTTCAAATTGTTTTTACGAATACCCTTCTTGTAAATTTCCTACGAACATAATTTGGATTTATTACTTGTAAATTATTTTTATAACATCCTTTGATTATTAATAAAATTGTCTTCATATTTGTGTCCGTGGACGTAGGCACAAGGCCGAACCACGTAAATTTCTTGTCTCATATTATTTATTTTATTTTTTATATTTTATAATTTTAACTTCCAATTATGTACGAAATTATATCGATAATTCTTCAAAAAAAATGTCCGAGGATATATATACTTTGTTAGCATGACTTTTAGGCTGCCAAGAAAGTATCAATGCTCCAAATGCAAAATACATATATTTTTCTAATAAATTGTTTTCATGGTTGCATACTTATTTACACCAACACTCATATCAAAATTAATACCCATATAAAAGTACTCTATTGGAAGATCATGTATTACACCAGAAGTACATATGGGTTATTGAAAATTTTTAATAAATTTTGTTTTTTTTATTATGTAATATAGACCATTGATTTTATCCAACAATCTACATTTAACCAAATATATTGATACTGGAATTTGAATCGTAGTATCATAGGATAGCCCTTATAAAAGGATAGCTGAATAGCTTTTAAACTAAAAGGAGCTATTTTGTTTTCAGAACTTGGGAGGCAAAAGTCGCTCCTTCCCAATGATTCATCCTTTTATTAAATTTTATTTTTCACCCATGGATTTTTAATTTCGTTGTATCTTTCACCAGAGATCTCCACATACTATATCTGTTCTCAAGGAAATTCGATGAGAACAAGAGAAAAATAAAAAAAGGGAATAGCATCAACAATATGCGGTTACCAAATGTATGCATGTAAAAAAATTTTACTAGATCTTAAAATTATGATAATATTACTAATACATATAGTTGATGAATTTAAAATAAATATGAGTAATGAAATTTTATTATAAAAATATATGGATAATATAGTATGGTTGTTTCACTTAAAATAAATCTATTTCTCATCCCCACGTAAGCTGTTTTACAATTAAAATAGAGGTTAAATAAAGGTGAGCTAGCATTTGATGATAATTCTCATTGCCCTTTCTTTGTTTAATTTAGTAGATTAATTAGGTGGGTAATTTTGACATAAAAAAATTAAATAGAGACAAACTAATTGACCCACGATGGAACTTTCTATGCAATCAAATAGAGAGTCCAAGGGGCGCCATTTTCCAGGAGCCATAGACCCAACAATTACATTCTTCGGAGTAATCTTCTGTATCGCTTGAGAAAAAAAGAAGTTGGTGGTGGTGGTGTGTGGGATAGGAGGGAGGAATTCATCATTTGGGCCCCCTCTGAATAGTCCATCAAAACTGAATGGAAGGAAGCATTATCGTCACATAACACAACAAATCTTTCAAACTTGCTAGAGTCAATAAGCAGGCGAAAACAGAGTTGATTATTATCGTGGGTGTTGAAGATGAAATCTCAGAAACTCACCAGCAACTTCACGGCCATTAAAGCTGTGCTTGAAGACGCAAAGAACAGACAAGTGAAGGAAAATGCAGTGAGAGATTGGTTAGATAAGCTCAAATACATTTCCTATGGCATTCACGATGTGTTGGATGAGTGGAACACTGCTATTCGGAAATTGCACGTGAAGAAAATAGAAAATGCTGCTGAATTTAAGGAGGTACCTTCTATCATCCCTACTTATCAATTTTCCCAGAAGCAAGTTGTCCTGCATCGTAACATTTCTATGAGGATAAAAGGAGTGAAATAAGACGCTGGATACACTGCATTTTTGAAATTGCACATGAAGAAAATTGAAAATGCTTCCAACATTTTGAAGAAGGTACGTTATGCCATACCAGCTTATAGATTTACTCTGAAGAAAATTGTTCTACGTCGTCACATTACTACCAAGATCAAAAACTTAAACAAGAAGGAGAAAGATATGTTTGATTTTATCTTTAGAGTGAGCACTCGAGAGCTAGAACCACAAATAACCAACTTCTGTTGTTGATCTATCCAACGTTCACGGAAGAGATGAGGAGAAAGATGAAATAGTAGAATTGTTGCTGGGTGAGAATATTCATGGAGTGGTCTCCCTCCCTATCATTTCCACTGTAGGGATGGGCGGCCAGGGGAAGACTACTCTTGCTCGCTGAATTTATCATGATGATAGAGAAAATGCCCATTTCAATAACGATAATGAATTTATCGCTGAATTTGTTTCCTGCACAGAATCTTGTACTACGATAATGATGTTGGTATCAGAACTTTTGGATCACCCACAAGATCTATGTCTCACATATAAGTCGACTTCCTTCATAAATATCAGGGAGCTAACGTGAGGTCGATGAGGATGGGCTTGCATAGTGACCTGGTTCTTATCCCCGTGATGAGTTCTCAAAGTTTTTACTAGAATAAATTTGCAGTAGAAATTTGAAACTTTCTTGACCCAGCATTAGCTCTTGTGGCAGGCTTTTTCTTACCCTTGAGGCCATTTGAATTTAAACTTTCCATAGTTCTAAGATGGATTAATTTCATGCATGTCGCTTCATATCTTGTCGTTCCTAAAAATGTTCAGCATTTAAATGTGTCATATCGAATTTTACTACAGCTTGTGTCATGTTAAGAGTGGGCAACATTGATGACGGTTCATCTTTTTGGAGAGCCTCATTATTGCAGGATGACGTAGCACAATTTGGGCTCTTAGAATCCAACAGTAATGGTTCTTCGCACTGTCTAATTGCCCTTGGGCCCTCTGTAAATACCTCCACCTTCTTCTCATTTTTTTCACGTTTGCTTTCATTGCTGACTGTAACTCTGCTCAACCGTTTGCTTTCATTGCTGACTATAACTCTGCTCAACCAAATACTGATGCCATTCAGGCTCTTCAATTCTTTGAAGTTTTTACATCTCCCAAGTCTACTCTTACAACAAGTGCACTTGGACTATTTGACAGAAATTCGAATCACTGCCTAGGCTATTAAAGGAGTTCCTCGCCCAAAAAAGCCAAATCGAATGGTTGGGCTATTCAAGGGCAATGACAATTATTAGTTATTAGAAACGTCGATCTCGAATGGGGTCAGAATTTCTACAAAACTAGTTAATAGTACAACAGTCCCATTAGTGAGGTGTGTTAACAGCAGTCCGAAAATAATTCTCGGTCCTATACTTAGTTTGGAAGTAGCTTTGATTAAAGTTTTGACCATAAACCTTAACACCGACTTTGCAGTCCGAAGAAAATTCTTGACATAATAACGTTAGGAAAATTGTCCAAGAAGGAATGTTGGTCATTGTTTAGATAAGTTGAACTTTTTGGAGAGGTCCCATGAAGAGTACAAAAAACTAGAAGGTATTGGTAGAAAGATTGTAAGCATGTGCAATGGGTTGCCTCTTGTAGCAGACTCTAGGAAGTTTGTTAAGCACAAAAACAAGAATTGAAAAATGGCAGTCTTAGATACAGAGATGTGGAAATTGGAAGAGATAGAGAAAAGACCTTTTTCCTCTTTGCTTTTGAACTACTATGATTTTCCCTCTAATTTAAGAAAATGCTTTTCATTTGCGCCATCTTTCCAAAAGACTATAAGATAGAAAAGGATAAATTGATCAAGTTATGGATGGCACAAGGTTATGTTAGAGTAAAAGGAAAAGGAGATATGGAATAAATTGGTAAAGAGTATCTTGAAAACTTAGCCACACGTTCTTTCTTTCAAGATTTTGAGAGAAGCATTGAAAGCAACAGAATAAAAAGTTGCGAGATGCATGATATAGTGCAAGACTTTGCCATAAATCTTACAAAAAACGAATGCTTGGCTATGGAAGCCGATGATCGTGCAGTGTCTGGTCAATTGGAGTTTTCCTGTTATCAAGTTCGACATTCAATGATAAGAAATGGCTCATTTCCTTTCTCAATTTTAAATGAGAGATTGCTAAGTCTTGTGATTTAGTGTGAAGAAGATGGTTTGACCGATGATATTCTTTCAAAATTGTTTGATAAATTAACGTGTTTAAGGGCAATATATTTGAATACTTATTTTAGGTTAAGATATTTAAGATTGATTAAAATTTCAAAAGATATCAAGAAATTAATACATCTAAGATATCATTCTTTGAAATCATTTGCTATCACAACAGAATTGCCTGACGCATTGTGTGGTTTATACAAACTACAAACCTTAGACATTTCTGATTGTTTTAGTCTAGAAAAGCTACGTGAAGGGATAGGAAAGTTAATCAAATTGAGGCATTTTATAAACATTCGGACTTGCCTTTTAGAATATTTTCCAAAAGAAATAGCGAGATTACGTAATCTTAGGACATTATATGAATTCCCTCTTAAGTAGTTACGGCCATAATAGAAAAGCAGGTACCCTAGAATATTTGAAAAACTTCAAGAACCTTGGAGGGTCTCTTGAAATAAAGAGCTTGGAGAATATAACAGATATTGAGGAAGCTAAAATTGCAGATCTCAAGAGTAAGCTAAACCGAGTGAAGATGAGAGTAAAATTTGAAAGTGATGATGAGGAAGAAGAGCAAAGAGCGCTGCTGAATATGAGGGATGAAGTTTTTCTGGTAGCTCTACAACCACCTTCAAATCTAGAGAAATTGAAGACACAGTCCTACGAACGCAAGACTACGGCCACCCATTGGATGGTACCATTAACCAACCTGAAGAAATTAATTATAGAGCTCTATAATTCCCAGAACTTGGAGCGTTTGTCTTGTTTAGGTAAACTACGGTCGCTTGAATTACTCCAAAATTGCTACCCCTAGTACCAACGAGTATATAACTGTCAAAGAGAAAACTAATTATACAAAACCAAGTAATGAATTGTATAAAAGAAATCACTCTCAATTTAATTAAGCATATGCAAGTTAGCAAGCTACAATGCCAATCTCATTCAAATATCTATGTGTTTGAGCTCATCTAGGGGAAATAGTCTATAGTTTTTACTAAAATGTTGATGAATTTGAGTGGTTTCATTTGCATTAAACAGTCATACCAGAATTTCTAATTTATATTAAACTCGAGAAACTAATTTAAAAAAATGCAACAATTTTATTTGAAAAAGTTAAAGAAAGTCCTAAGTGTAACATATACATGGCGTCATTCATACATCATCCATTAAAATCTAATCATATACACTTAATTTAAAATTGCTTAATAGTACAAATGATCGCCAATAAAAAAACTGAAATATAAAGTATAAATTAATTGGATAATAATCCCATTAAAGCTTAAATGTAAATCTTAAACTCTTTCAAAAGCTTAAATGTAAATCTTGTGAATTACTTTATTGCCAAAAGTATTTCCACGTTCACCATCATTTATGCTTCTAATTTCTTCAAAATTTAACAACATGATTAGATGAGTGAATGAAAAGAATTAGTGGAAAATATTATGTGTCATTGAGAGCATAAACTAGTATAATTATGATGGTCAAATGCACCTACCAAAATATAGCCATAGACATTATCATCATTCATAGAGATAAGTTTCAATATTACTTGAGAAGAAGAAAGTAAAAGTTTTGGTGGGCAAACAAATAGATAGCTAGAAATCTCAATTCAAGGACTCAATAAGAGTTATGAGGAGATCAATGAACTTTTGTCCTACAAGGGAAAACTTACTTCTCGAACATTTCATCATTCTTGACATCATGATGATGGAAGTTGATTTCAGCAGTTTGATTGTTTCTATGGTGGGCCCACATAACCTCACAAGTGGACCTAATTTCCCATTCGCAAAAGTGATAAGCAGGTCGGTTGCTATTGTAAATGTATAATAGATTGTGGTCCAATTAAGCACAAAATATAGGGCGGCCCATGAGAAGTAATATAGAGTAGCAACTGGATGAAGCATTCAATTCAACTCATTAATTTGGTTGAAAATCATCACATCAATTTAATTTAACACATGTAGATTGATTTTCAGAAATAATAAACAATAATACTTGATTTATAAATAAAAAAATTTTAACTTTTAAGAGGGCTATTGAAATTTAAATCCTAGGTGAAAGAGCGTCAATGCAATTATTTGCTCTTAAAATCGAAATTTAACTTTGCCTTCATCTGATTGCAAATAATAATAAGAGATTAAAATTTAATATTTTGTGTGTAACAAATAATTTTACACTACCAACTCTCAAAAAAATAAATAAATCTTGGGATTCCCTGTGATTTGAAAGTCTTGTTCTAGGATTATACTTCATTGTTTCATTTGTCAACAGTATGATGCATATTGAACAAGAAAATTGTCATAGAATCATGAGTCAAGTGGAGCAAATTGGCCTCTATTGAACCAAGTTCATTGAAAGTTCAACAATCACATAATAAGTTGTGTTAACTCGTACTTTAAAGATATAATTAATAATATAATTTCTAATACAAACAGAACCTTTTAAAATTAATTTTCCGACCTAATTATAATATTTGAAACAAAAAAAGAATTATTTCGTTAAATCAACTAACACCAACAAATTCAAAGTTGATAACAAAAACATATCAAAGTCAATTTTGAACACTAGAAGTAGAGAACTGGCTTAGCCAAAACGATATCAATACCCAAATTATCAACTTTCTTCGAATGGAAAGGGATGGATAAATGATATCTCATCCACATCCAAAGCCAAAAAGGAAAGAAGAAACCCTAACCTTTCGAATAGTTTTACTTACAAATACATGAAAATTAGGGTCAACAAGAAGTTGGAAAACAGATTGAATCTTGACAAGTTGCAAATAGGTTAAAAAGACATTAAAGCATGAGATACATATTGGAATGAGAAACAACATCCAAGTGGTAGAAGTTGAAGTTTGTCTGCCAAAATTGGAACAATAGAACTTCCAATATATGCGATTTGGATTTCCCATATCTTCCTCCCATTCCATCAAAACTTATCTTTGTCCGTACGCATCCAAATATCATATGTTCTATACTCATGCATACCATACTTATAGAACAAATATACAAACGGAGAGTGAGTTTAATATATAATAAGAATGCAAACCAAAGAAATTAACACCAATTTTGCATTAGTATAAAACCTAGCAAAAGTGATGGTCACAATAATACGAAGAAGAGTAGGTACAAAACCATATCTTCTACACCCACATAAGCCCAAAAAATGGAAAAAGAACTCCAATTTCTCCTTTCATTTAGCTAGAGAACACACATACAAGCAAACACCACTCGAAAATAGAAAAATGAAGCCCACATTACCCATGCATACATCAATAATTATAGATAATGCTATGATGTTTGTGGCATTATGGTGTGTAATGTCATCTTCTCATTATATAGCAAAATAGCATCATCATCTTCATCAAATGCTACAAAATTAAGCTCTCCTCATTTCACCGTCTTAGTTGCTTATGATTATCATAATTAATCATCACGCTTACCACCATTAATGAAAAGCCCACCAATCAAAATTAAGACTAAAAAAAACTCTCTTCCTTTCTTTTCTATTCGAAATTAGAACTTGGAGTGTAAATAGCAATATCCGGCCACCCATTACCACCTCCACCCCAGCAACTTGAATCACCATTATTATTATCATTATTATCGTTCCCTTGATTCTCTGTACCGGGTCCCACACTTGGTAACGAATCCAAATTGTGGGCCGATCCAAAATTCCCTGCAAAACCACCCATTTGGGAAATTTCCGTACCCGACCCGTTTGGATTCATCCCATCAAGAACGCTTCCAAGCCCGCCACTAGAAGCCAGGAGTGAGCTAAAGCTACCTGTGATATCCATCATGTTGTGATCCGGAACCACCCCCGACCCGTACAACCTTCTCGGATCAGTATCCGAACCAGCACCAGCTCCTTGTGGAGTGGTGGTGGTGGTGGTGACGGCAGCGGTGGTGGTGACTGCAGCAGTTGTACCAGAGTGTGAAGATTCTTGCCCTTTCCGAGCTGCCCCGTTGTTGCTCCGGGCAGCATCAGGATCAGGCTTCTGTCGTTTCTTGGTGCTGTTCTTCCGGGTACCACCGCCAACAGGGATGTTCCTCAGGGCGCCGCCTTTGGTCCAGTATCTCCGGCAGTTCTTACAGAAGTGGCGGGGCTGAGAGAGATTGTAGTTGTTGTAGTAGCAGAATTTTGTGTTGGTCGAATTACAGCGTGGACATATCAGTTGCTCCATCTCCGGAAAATGGGGTTTCAGTGGCTGAAATGTTGTCATATCCTGCATTTTCTTAACCTCCAAAGATTGAAGTTTGACCCTGAATCTGTCAATTTTCAAAGATTCTGCAAACTGGGTTTGCACTAATTTGGACCAAATGGACTAAAATCTTAAATTTCCACGATTCCGCGAACTGGACAAGAAAGACTCAGAATTGTTAGCTTTCTGAGAATTTTCCTGGAAAATTGGACTGTTATAAACTAAAGATAAGAGTGTAGCAAAGATCTGAATTTGAGAAAGCTTTAATGCTAAGTAACAAAAAACTATAAAAAGAAACGAAAATGAGTACAAAATAGCAAAAAAAATTTCATACAAAAAAACAAGTTTCCATGGAAGTAAAAAACATCACTAACAATATAAAAGCAAACCCACAAAAATCCTCAATTCCATCCTCCTCACAAAAAAAAAAAAAAAAAATCAAAAAGCTTGAATTTTTCAACACAAATTCACCGATAAATACTTAAGTTTTAAATAGGGTTTCTGGTTTCAAGTGAGAAGAAAAGAAATTCAGACAGCAAGAAGAAGAAGAAGATGATGATGATGATCCAATCTGTGTGTGTCGACGCGTGAGAGTCACCACTAAATTGAAAGACATCAAATAGGTAGGAAGAAATAAAAGCACTGTTGTTTGCTCATTTTCTCTCTCTAGATTTTTTGGTCGGCTAGCTTAGAGCTTCCATTCCGTTCTTCCGCTAATCTTATAATTAATCGAAAGGGTAATTATTTATGATTAAATTAATCCATATTTAATAGTAATGATTCGCTATTTATCATGCTTAGCAACTCAATTTTTAAGCATAGCGAAACTTCAATACAATATCTTACAATATTTTTTTATAGTTGAAAAGAGCGAACAAATGTCAACCATTGTAATGCTTTTGTTTCTCGTTAATTTATTGGTGGGTATGATTAGGCATAAAGCAATAATTTATCTTCTTCTCATAAAAAATTTAAAAGTAAAGTACCAAAGATCTTAAAATATTTAAAAAGTAATGAAGAGGATTAATACATGAGATTAAATTATTAGTAGTGTCATCAATCAAACATTACGTATATTGTATATGACTATAGTTATATATTAGTGAATATTTATTTTATTAATTAATTTATAATATATCTCGACATGAATATAACACATATTTGTTTACAAGCCGGCCGAAATTTTTTGAAAATATATTCATTTATGTATGTGTTTAGTTATTAATAAAAGGTATAATGGAGTCAAATTGTATGAGTTATAACCCTGAAAATTGCCTCCCAAATTATGGATATTTAGAAAATTAACTTAATTAATTAATTAAAAATCACTCATCACACTTTTTATTCTTCATTTACATTCTTTATTGTTTGAGATGAAGAATGTTCTGTCATATATTAACTAAAAATTAAAAATATAATTAAAATAAATATTTATCATTTCGATCACTAAAGTTCTATGATTTTTAAATGATAATATAATTTATTAATTTATATTAAATAGGTCTCTAACTCCATTGAAACGACCGAAATATTCAGTGTTTTACTGTGGGTTTTTAAGGGTATTTTGCTTATTTGGCGGGGATTTTATTATAAAAAAAAAAAATAGGGTTCCAGAACCTATCTAATATAAATAGATAAATTATATCACTATTGGAGAAATCATATTAAGAAAGGTACTTGGATGATAATCTTTGCATTTATCACCTTGGCTTACAGTTCGAGCCACTGTTAAAGAGCCGGTAATTAAGCTTCTCAAAATAGTAATCAATCAGGTAGCCAGCCGAAAACTGATAAGCCAAAGCGATAAATCACGTGAGGGTGAGGCCCTTAAAGCTTGCGTGAAAATAAAGCAAAATATCGCATCATTCGAATTTCACAACAAATCACATCCGTCCATATGTTAAAGCTCTTACCACTACAGCCGTCCAACCAACCGTACGCGTTTAGGAATTTTCGCGTTAAGCTACCGTCACCCAAGCCGCCAATGTCACAGGCAACGCGTGGCATAACCTCATGAGTGGTATAAGCACTTGATAGAAAAGCTATACTCACAGAGAATTAATGGAACTGAACATGAAAGGTGCAGATTATACCATCTGGATCCCAATTGTCAGTCAGTTATTGGTCCGTCGTTTTCGTGTATAAATTTGTTTCTATTTGTATGATATTATTGATCATTATCTTATGGTAACTTCAGGTTGCTTAGCCCCGAGGTTACAAAAAGTTCACCTAAAGTTAAAATGCGAAAATTTGTGGGTGAGACTTAATCTTTAAGTCATAACAAATATGGTATGCGTTTTAATCTTTTTTTAATTATAATTATTTATTAATATACAATATTTTCAGAAAATTCAGGATTTGGAGCCTTTAAACTTCTATACTAGTTAAGAGTATATGAATTCGCGTATGATACTTAAATTAAATTTTAAATTTTATTTTTTGAAAAAGTGAGACAATAATTTAACGATAATTTAGTAATTAAAAAATTGTTACCTTTACCTTGTAATAATTACTTTTTATAGAAGCTTTTGATAATAAATAATTACTTTAAATTTTTTAAAAAAAATTATTATAAGAGGCTATTAAAAAATAGATTGATAAATAGTTATTTTAAAAATTATTAAATAAAAGTTTTTTTCGAATTATTTCTCACATGTTGATGTAACTATTAGAAAGTACTCTTGATTTTTAATTTTAAGCTAAAATATCTTGAGATTAGCCTTTACTAAAATGAGATATCTTGAAGTGGGTTTTTGAATTTAGCTTTCGACTTGAGATTGGTTATTTTGAGATCAATCTTTAAATTTTACTTCTAATTTAAAATAACATTTATTCAAGGTGAATAATTCTTTAATCAAATTTTAATAGTAATTTTTACCTTAAGGTCAAGGCGAAATGATCCTTAAGTTTAAGTTAAAGTGTGATATCTCTTTATTAATATTTGTATTTTGACTAAGCTCCTTTTTAGTATTCTTCTTAAATATTATTTTTTATAATTAATAAAATTTAAATAATTATGTATTTGATTGATATTTAATAAGTAAATGTATAAATAATATAATACATTATACTGTCTAAGACTATTTTAATCATGTGTGTGTGAGCGCCCGCGCACGCATATATTTTCTTTTAAGTAGTTCATTTATATGTGATCGAAATGATAAATTATAAATTATGCAATAATCAACCTTCAATCAATTCAACGATGATTTTAATTTTTAATTTTACAAGAGAAAAATATATTTTTATATATTATTGAAGGGATTTTTTTTATAAAAAATTAAATTGTTTTTGACAATAATATAATAAGTAAAGTTGAAATTTAATAGTTATTTAAACATATTTTCACGGACTAAATTATATTATATATGAAAAATATTATATGCATAGCATTGAGAAATAAATTAATAAGATATATTACAATTACGAGTAAATATAAAAAACTAATAAAATAAATTTAATGAATTGTACTAAACTTTAATAAGAATTAAATATACTAAATTTGACCTAATATCGCTATAAATTATTTTATATTAAAATTTCATATATATTAATTTATATTCAATTTCTTTCATATTCTTTACCTAACTATGAAGTATTTTTGGTACAAATGTTGTAATGTGTACTTGTGTACCTTCATTTTCAAATTGTACTTATTTGCAAAAAATCAATAGATGATGATAAAAGTGGAAGCAATTGAGAATTATTACCAAAAATATATGAAAAAGCATGATATATTTTATGCCCTTTCATAAATCAAAAAAAAAAAAAAATGATATATTCAATGTATTGCCAAGTTATTGATGGATTTTTTCAGCTACATTTATTGTATAATTATCTATTCCTACTAACTTGTCATAAATATTTATTGAAGATTTAATGAGAAGAAAGTCTCTCATGGCTTCTTTTGACCAAGAATTCTTCCAATTCACTCAATTAAAAATTTAAAAATAAAATAAATTAAAATAATTCTATTATTTTAAGAATTTTGTTACCGACTACACTTGAGAGTATTTGTTAAAATTTTTATATTTATTAAGTGACAATTTAAAATTTATAAAAAAATATTTATTAACTACTATATTAAATATTAAAAAATATTGTAAATAATAAATATAACAATTTTTAAAAGATTCGTTAATAAAAATTTTATTATAAATTTATTAGAACCAATCTATACATTAAAATGTATAATTTATTTTAAAACCCAAACTTTTGGATTCAAAATGGATCTCCTCCCATGTTATTAAAATGAGAGTTTAAATTAAAAAGAAAAAATCTTCAATCTCTTTTTTCTCTTTGTTCAAGTAAACCCAAATTATCATTATAGATTTTTAAATATTAGTGTGATCAATAATTTTTTGGGCATCATCATGTAATATTTAAAAGATATTTATGTTATATATATTAGTATAATTTTTTTGTTTACTGTATATTTATTATACTTATAAAAATATTAAAAAATATTCAATTTTTTTGTTAAATATACTAAGATAGTTTTTTTTTTATTGAAAATATAAAAAAATTAAATTTTGTACATGATTAAATTTCTGAATCTGATTGTTTTTATGTATGAAATTAAAGTATAAATATTGAATTATTTGTTTTTAATGAAAATATCTAAAAGTTAATATTTTTACCATTATTATATTCTTATATTCTTAACGTTAAATAAATAACAAAATTTTGAATATTATATTATGTTATATTATGATAAATTAAAATAAAATAATTTAAAAAATATTATTATATTTATTTTTTAAGTTGAACAAGTCTTTAATAAAAAATATTCACACGTCTTGAAAGAAAAAATATAACTGTTAAATTTTTATATAGATAAGAATATGAATAAATTAATTAAGCAGGAATAATTTTGTGTCTATATATTTTAGATTTTAAGATTTACATAAAAAGTAAAAAAACATTTTTTATTAAGAGAAAAATGTATTAAAAAATTAATTAAGTTAAAAAATATATAATTTTTATCATTTTGAATAGATAAATTTAATAATTAAATCATTAAAAAAAACAAATTCTAAGTAAATGTGGAATGGAACTTTTTGAAACAGAGTATTATAAGTAGATTTTTTTAAAGAAAATTTTTTAACCAAAAAAATATTAGTTATTTAGTTGTTATTAACAAGTTTTAGTAAAAATTGCATAAAGATAAGTTTTTAAAAGTTATGTTAAAAGAACAATGGGGTAAAATTTATAAAATAAATTGAGGGTATTTTAAATAATTTAATATTTTTATAAAAATAAAAATAAAACTGTAAAAAAATATAAAATTTGAATTTCTAATCAAAACAAGATAATTTCTTTTAATTATTTAAATTTAATAATAATAATAAATAATATAAAAAATATTAAAAAGAGTTTTTGGTATTAAATTTTTTTAATCAATAAAAAAATTAAATTAAACAAACACAAAATAATGTTGGTAACAGTCGTTGTTAGGCTTTTAATTTATTTACACCAAACACTGTCATCCTTGTTATTTGTTAAATTCGTGCCCTATCTTGTCAAAATTGTAAATTAAACGACTGTATTTTATTGATGATATAAATTTATATGGTTATGAATATAAATCAAATAAAAATAAATATTAAAAATTCTTAAATTAATATGGAAAATTTTAATAATTAATTAATTTTTATTTAAAATAAATACATCAACGTATTTAATAATTACCAAATCAACTGTTGCCGTCACTAAATAAGGCTCCTGCTCCTACGGAATTGATTGATTGATCGATAAATAGACGATGGATGGATGGGAAAGAGCACGGGAAGAATGATGGTAGTGGGTCTGAAGTGGTCCCATGCATGAAGATGCTGGGCTGAAGTCATATTCACTGATTGATGTGGACCATGACATTGGTTGTTTGAGGATGATAAAATGAGTGGTGGCGATCAGATCATGCAGTCGAGAAAAGTCTTGTTGATGTCGACGGGGCGTGCAGCACGATCAGATTCAGATGGCGTGGTTCTTGTTGCTGCCCTACGACTACTGCATCTCTGCCCCTTGCGGGAAGTTATGCAACGAATGGGATAATGACATTTAGGTCCTCATACTTATCAATTTGTAACACATAAGGACAAAGAAAAGAACCAATGACTTGTAAAATAGCAAAGTTGCCCTTAATATTTTAAAGGTTAACAAGGCTAAATATTATTTTATATTTAATTTTATTTACTAAACATTCAATATAATTCACTTTGAATCATTAAAATATTTTCAATATATTCAATTGTTAATAATTTTCATAATTTTTGTACCATTTTTACTATATTAAATTTATTAAAATTATATATATCAATATAATATTATTAGTAGAGTGGAGATGGGTGGCATTTATTGATCCCTCTTAGAGACTCGTTGTTGAGAAGGATTGGCTCCTCCAAAATGATACCTGCGCTTATCATCCAATTTGTCGAGGTGCCAGATGTGCCTTGTGAAGGTCGTCAAGTCCACTAGTCATTTAATCCTGGGGCATGCGCTATCAAGATATAAGAAAAATAAAGTTTCATTTTCATTAATAGTTGTAACTTTTAGTACAATTGTTAGGGATTAATTCTAATAAATGTGTCAACTTATTAATATTTTTTTATTTTTATTTTAGACATTATAAATAAAAAATAATATATTTTTAAAATGATTTTTAATTGTCTATAAATTTTAAATAAAAAATAAATGTTATATAATAGTATAAAATTTACTACTAATAAAGATATTTTGTTCATATTTTTTAGAGTTAGATGATTTGTTATAGTATAAATAATCTAATTTTTTTTACGTTAACTTATGTTAAGTTCAATAATGTGCATGGGTGAACTGAAATTATGGTCTGTATCTGATATATACATATTGGTCATTTTGATATGGTAAAGGTATTTATACTTGATAAATAGAAAAATTGTGTTCCTATTTGTAATAATGTAAAGATTATAGGGATCTATATATTATTATTCCTTAGACGAATGCTCCAAGTCTTTTCGTTATCCCGATTCAACGCTGCATTTGATTGATTGATTTTTAATCACTCTGCATTCGTTGTTTGTGTTTTCAACTTTTTAATATTCGGGAGTGGGGGAATACCAAAGAATTTAAATAAATTTGAAGAAAATTTTAAATAAAACGATTTTAATAAAATTATTTAATAATAACATATTATTTGTTGTAAATTTTATTTTTTATAATAATAATAATTAAAATTATTAAATGGGTACATGTCAAAAATTTATTAAATAAATATACAAAAAAGTCTCATCTACTACTTTCATTGATGGTGATGCATGAGAAAGATAGCTTGGTTTCATTCTAGAATTGGAATTGTATAAAAAGACCAAATGAGAACAAACGATATTGCATTGGACGATTTTATGTTTAGGGTTTAGTGTTGTGGGGTAGATGAAAAAAAAAGAAATGGACCTCACAAGAGTTAAAAATTGCCAAATGTGCTACAAACAAAAACTATATGGCATACATATATAGAGAAACATATTGATTGTGCATTATATCATTTGTCATATAAAACAGTAATTAAAATTGTCTAAGGGTTATTTTTTGTTATTGAATTAGATCATCATAACAGTTATTACACTAATAAATTCAGAATTTAGGACTTTAATCTGTATTTTTAAGATAAATTAAATGAAAAATGAAAATAAACTCCACATTGTAATATTTATATCAACTCTCTTTTATTTTTTTTTTTAATGTCTAGTGAACCTTCAAACCTAAAAGAAATTTTTACTATTTATAATAGAAAAAAAAAAATAAAGGATCTTATAAAATTTTCAAATTTTTTTCCTTAAAGAGATGCTTATTCACCCATCCAAAAATTAAAAAACTATCTAAAAAAACTTTTAAAGAGCCAATATTAAATAAAAGATTTTTAAAAAATGATCTTTCTTTTAATTTTTAAATCTAATTACATAATAAATTATTTATTGGTTGGATGACAAACTAAGGTAATAAGTCACTTTAAAAGTTAGAAAAATTCATTTTGTCCTTTGAAATTTGCAGCACAACAAAATAAAGAAAGTTTGAAATGCAACATATTATTCCAAATGCTCATATGCATATATTCTCTTCCATTTGCAATGAACAAAACAAAGTTTCAAATTTTTTGAAACCCCAAATGGAATCAAATCAGATTACGAAAGTAAAGAATTATTAATATTCTTCACTACTATTACTACTGTGTTAATAATGTTGACCAATCAATCCTAAAATGTTCTCAACATAATTTCAATTCCTTTGAAAATAAAATATTTACTCGCTGAATTTGTTCACATTGATTACTGGTTTAGTTGGTATGTATTCATGTATTCATTGAATTTAAAGTTTATTATATATATATATATATATACGTTGATCAACAAAAACAACAAATCAAATAAGCATTTAAACAATACTTAAAAGTGCTTTTGAGAGTGATGGCTTATCATTTGAAATGAATGAAACCTAAATTCCCAAAGAAATCTCCATGAATTATTAGACATAGTAACCAGTAACAGTAAATCCTCTTCCAATAATTTTCCCTCCACAAAACCATGCAAAGCATTCCACTCCAAACAAAGCAGCAATTCCAGCATTATCCAAGTTCAAATCAAACTCCCGATTCTTCAATGAATGCTTGAGCCCATCAAGTTCCTTCCAAAATGCTTCACGACGATGGGGAATACTGTAAGGAATCAGAAAAAAAGTTGGACAAATTACATAGTTTATCAATTAAAATGATAAAGAACATGAATAACACGTTGCCAAATCCATAATCCTTGAAACAACTTTGAGAATTATAATATTTAGCGACAAAAGGGTAAAAGCATTTTTTGACTGTATACAAAACATGTTATAGAAGAATTGATCAAATATAAAAATCATGAAATATCGCTTGAGCATAAAAGTAGGAACCGAATAATATTATATCAATACTGCTTAAACGTGAAGATAAAGATTCAGATAATTCTATTTAAGATTTTAGGGATAATTTAATAACCTTGCAAGACGAGTGTAGAACAATTGTTTTGCTAGTAATTGGCATTTTTCTATGCTTGGTGGCTCTTGGATGTGCTGCTTGTTATCTTCCAACATCTGCTTCCCATAAGTACTTCCATTCTTGGCCACAAATTGGGAAGCTTGGACTGCTTTTGCCTGAAGCTGAACCAACTTGGATCCCATGGATTCAAACTACTACTACAGGTACATAAAATTTCAGAACTTAATTAATGAAAATCAATTTACAAAAGACTGATGATCAGTAACAAGTGAAGATTTGAATCAATACATAATTAATGAACAATTAATTAAACTAATTAAAGAGACTAGTTAGATTCATTAAAAATAGATTACCTAGGCTACTTTCTGTCTCAAATTTTGGATATACATAATGAAAGAGGATATCTAATCCTTATTTTATGGAAGTTGAATAGAGAAAATTACTCCACTAGTAACCAATTCAGCAGGAAACGAGTTTTCACTTTTGACTTGGTTTTTTAAGATTACAAATATCACCAAAATATATACATAAATATAAATACACACACACACACACACATATATATAGGTATGTATATATGTATGTATGCGTGTCCTGAGCATACGACAT
The DNA here is from genome assembly GCA_035221805.1 of Trichilia hirta. Lineage (NCBI taxonomy): Eukaryota > Viridiplantae > Streptophyta > Magnoliopsida > Sapindales > Meliaceae > Trichilia > Trichilia hirta. The sequence goes on along the minus strand of JAWDEX010000011.1, from coordinate 1,495,002 downwards.
AATTTATAAATGAAGTTTTATTCGTGCTTGAAAGGCCGTGGTTCCTAAATATGAAATGATCTGTATGTCCATCTAATAATATATTTTATACATATTCATCAAAAAGTGATTAATACATAAAGTTGCATGCAAGAAGATTACGAATTTTGTTACAGCTTACAAAATTTACAAGCTACCAAGGACGTGAAGATAAAAACACACAAGATAGAGACATGTAGGCATTTGATCATAAACTCGACAAGAATGCATGATATTATGTTACTAATGGTTTTTTAAAACAAATTTATACGTAACAAAGTTTTATTAAATTTAAACAGGAGTGGGAGCCGTTTCATTAGTCGGCGTACCGGCAATAATCAAAACATCATATCTTGCAGCTCCGGTGTGCATCATAACCACGGCACAGCAGGCCAGCCAAAAGGTCATGGGCCAGAGGGAACCACAACGGACCCAGTTCATAAGATCATCTACCTTCGATGTCACATACTCCACAGCCTTCGAGAGTCCCACTGGGCTTGCAGTTGTTGGAGGAGGAGGAGATGCATATGACCAAGGAGGTGTCAAAGAAAGTTTTTCCAGGCTGACAAGATAGCAACAGAGGTTTTCTGATCTATCTGGATAGTAAGAGAGGCTTCCGAGGCTGACAGGACGGCGAGAGAGTTTTTCCTGGCCTAGAGTAAAGCAAGGCCCAGAACCGACGCTGTTCTTGTTACAAAAGCCATTTTATCTCCCTTGCTCTTTGTTGTTGTTCTGGATTATTTCGTTAGAGGGAGAGTGAAAAGACAGGCATAAGTTTGGTACCATCTAAAATTGGAGAATGACAAATAAGCTTATGATCTGGTTAATTAACAATTAACCTTCTTTATTTGGCAATAAACATTTTTAAAATTAAAAATTATGACAGATACCTTTTTTTAAATTAATTTTTTGTATTTTATTATAATATAATAATTATTACATTTTTAATTTTTATAAATATATATAAATTAAAAAATTATATAAATACTTAAAATTATTATTAAAAAAATTATGCAAAATATATAAAATTTAATTAATAAATTTTATATTTTAAAGAACATAAAAATTTAAAAATTATATTTTAATTTTTTAATTTTTATACTTCTATAAAAATTATAGATGTAATAATTATTATATTATAAAAAATAAAATTAAAAAATTAATTTAATAAAAAATATTTATCACAATTTTTAAACTTTCAAAAATTTTTATTACAAAATATAAAATAAGAAAATAAATGATAGGAAAGATCTATCGTTTCCCCTGTTAAATATTATGAAGAGAATTATGCAGAAGAGAAGAGAAGGGAAGAGATGCTCTATTTGTTTCCTTCAGCATTTAAAGAAAATTGCTGTAAATACTTTAAAGGGCATTTCTGGTGACTGAATTAATTAGCATTTAGGTGTCACATTTCATACGGTCATCACACAACTATAAACTAGAATACATAGAATTCTCCAGGCTAGAGAGAGCAAACTATCCATTATTTGGATGGGAATAGATGGCAAGAACATTGTATCCTCACTATAATAAGCGTAAGCACCGGGGATCAAAAAGTAATGCTAGTCCCAGAAAAACAGAAGAGTAAGAACAATATTATACGGGTACAAATGCATTCTACATATTTTTTCCAGGACAACTGCTACCGCTAAAAAAAGAAAAATAACAAAAACAAAAACAAAAACTAAAACTAAAACAGCAAACAGAGAAGCATTTATCTTAACCCTAGCGGCAAATTCATCGTCCCAGCAAAACTTGAAGCCCGGAAAGTTTTTGAGTCAGACGTCACTTGGCAAACCTAGTGACAAAGAATTAACAGAAAAAGGAAAAAGCTAAATTTATATTAGATCTAAATGGGGGTGATGATGTTCCAAACATAGACAAAAGAATCAATGAAAAAATGATGCACTGCATTTCAACAGCTCCTTCCCACCAAGATTTTTTAGTTAAAGAAAGCTACATTTACCTTAACCTAGACGCAAATATTGAACATCCTTTTCAAGTTTTTTTTGGTTGTAGGAGAGCTACAATCATATTTTCTTCTTGACTTCGACCCAACACAATTGTAAAACATAACTGGATCTTCTATCTTACCAGAAGATCGCAAAACAGAAGGAAAAGGGAATTTTGGGGCTTGGGAAAAGGAGGAAGCGAATAAAAAAAGGAGAATCAAGCTGCCCACCCGGATCAGATTGCTTCCTCGTGGATTCTGTGACAGCCATTCAAGATCTTCGTACTATAGCATGTGCTTATAGGACACTTGGTAGCCTGAGAAATTAATGTAGCTCCAATTCACTTGGTGGTAACGGGAAGAAGCTTTCACCAACAGCAACCCAAAAAATGTTAACCAAGCAAATACATTCTTCTTGCACCGTCCTTATGCATAGTACATATACAAGCTGTTTGCAGCAGCACAAGCAATTGAGTTTTCGATTGGGTGCCATGCGAGGTGCAGCAATTTTGTCGTGAAATCAAAAGAATTTCCATTTGAATCAACTCCGGGGCTATCTGCTCCTGGTACAGATTCCCCAATGCAGAAAATACTTATTTTTATAATAACAAAGAGCATGGCTAACAGCTTTGAGATTTAAAAGAATGGGTACACAAGAAGCAACCAAAAACTAAAACGTTGAGCAAAAAGAGAATTTACCTCTCCTAACAACACGTGTTATACTGCTAAGGGATCTGGATGGCCTTGAAGGTGTTTGAACTTGTCTCCTATAAGGGAAGATTGAAGTTTATATCCACCGACATTATCAAATAAATCACTAATCGTGCCACTTTTTTATTGTTAATCCAAATTACCTAATTGGACTTTTGCTTGCTTCCAAAGTTGTTGCCTCACTACTTCCTGGGGCACAACCGAACACACGGAAGAGATTGCTGAGACAACATGACAAAAGATATTAAGCTGCATTCCAGAAGTTTGCAATGACAATAAAACACTGAACTTACTAATAATAACAGACCTGTAAGAACCCGTTGCTACCCGCAATCCATCACCACTTAAGCAACACTCAAATTTGTCAAAAATTGAATCATTTTCATACAAATCACACAGCTGGATACAGACAATGAAAAATATCATAAGCAATTATAAAAAAGCAAAGCTGTTGGTTTGGTTTCTCCAGGGATAAAAGTCTCACCTTAGGTCTTAAGTGTTCGTGAACCTGGAAGTTTGCAACTGGACCTGAATCCATGTTAATATCCCATAACTGGCAATGAAGTAACATAAAGTTAAATCCAGGATAAAAGTTTGAAGTTCGAAACGAAACATGTAGTAAATGGCTAATCTGAAATTGATGATAAAACTAGCATCAAAAGTTATATAAATGGAAGTTCAAAAGAATAAATATGATTCCCCAAATATGCACCCAATATAAAATTTTGTTCTTTTGAAGTATAATAATTTGGGAGAAGAAAAACTTGTAGACCTATAATCTCATTTCTAGAAAGCAGGAAATTTTGTTACATACTCTTCATGTGACACATTTAGCACACTTTTTGACAGTCCCCTCCACATATTTCACACCATCATTGAATACAAAGAAATTGCAGGAATAGAGATATTTTAGTACTTTCACTCACTTCATGAACCCGCACAACAGTCACAGCATGCAAAAATTAGAACTAGCTAAACTGCATGCAGTAATCTAAAAGGTTTTAATCAAAAAGCATTCGTATGCAACAGTTTTGCATTTGCAAACTTATTTTCTGTTTTGAACAACAAATAATTAAACATAGGCCCAAAATTTCCCAACCTTAAGAGTCATGTAATCACGACTAAGAATATATCTTCCATCCTTTGCAAACTTAATATCTGATATTGAGGCAATTATCTCCGTGAAAAATGATCTAGAACCTGGTGCCTCCTGTTCCTCAAACCTGCATACAGAAAATATAACTGGTTAGTGCACAAAGTGTATTAAAATTAAATTCCTCTCATAACAAAATCAACATTGTATTCTCTCTCTTTCATGCACA